>JASAMV010006604.1:0-77890 GCA_030248065.1 Rhynchonema sp. JSB1_4
TGCGACTGGGTCAGTCGCAAGAGCAGGAGGGGGGTGGAAGGCCGACAAGTACGCAGTCGGCGCACGATGTTCAGCGACCGCGCGAAGAACAACCAGTTCGTCCGGCGTCCCACGGCACTGTGGCGACTACGTCGAGTAGTGCCACTGCGGGACTGGCCATGTATGACGACAACGACATTCCACCGCGACGTGGGTTCCCGGCGAAGGGACACGGTCGTGGCAGGTCGCGTTCGCGCAAACCATGGCATGCGCGAGAACCCCGTGGAGGTGGTGGTTCGGCCAGTGGTGGTCGTGGCGGCGGCCGTGGAGGTCGCGGCGGCCGTGGTCCGTTGAGTGGTCCGAACTTGGTACCGCTGGGTGGTGGTGCTGCGATGCAACAGATGCAGCAGCAGATTGCTTCGTTGCAGGAGCAATTGCGCCAGCAGCAGCCGCAGCAGCAAGTCATTTATCCGCCACAACAACAACAACAGCCGCAACAGCGGGCGCAGTTTCCGCCAGCGGGTTACCGAACGAAACAGGTGTACCAACCATTGCGGGTTGGTAAGGGGCCAACTGGGTCGGGGGGGGCGGGACCAAGTGGCTGGGGCCGCCAAGGCCCTCAGGGCCGGCCCGCGAGGGGCGCAGCAGGCGGGACAAGGCGGAGCCGGGGGAGCGTGAACCGGCGCAGGCAGGACCGACGAGACCAACACGACGACGCCAACGTGGTGATCGTTCAAAGTCGCGTGACCCGCGATTTGGACGTGGTGGTCATCAGAGTCGTCGTGATGAGCATGATAGGGGGGGGGCTGGCAGGCCCCCGGGCATGCGGCACTGAACGGGACCGGGGGGGGGGAAAATCCACACGTGCATAATGCGTGTGGTGGGGTGCATAAGGCCCCTTTATAAATCCATGCGTGCATAATGCGTATGGTGGGGTGCATAATGCCTCTTAGCCGCATTTCTAATTTTTATGGTTTGACTTTTTGTGCGCAAATTTTATTTCCACATTTCTATGGTCGGAATTGTGATGTTTCACTCGCGACAAAGTGTCAGCGGGTGATTACCGCATTTTTATTTTTGTGTGATGACTTTGTACGGTGAATGTACACTTTTGAATGGTTTGATGTTTCAAGTCATCCAGGGTTGGGGCACAGGAGACACTGCAGTCCCCTGGTAAAACCGGTGCTTGTTCGCACAGTTTGACTTCGGTTTTACATTTTTGTATTGTGACCCTGCCTAGTAAGAGGTAAATTGCCCTGTTTATGACCATTTTGCTTACGGCGATGTAAGCTCGGCGTTGGTCGCTTTGTTTGACTCCCTGTTTGACACAGAAAACCATTCAACAGCACGGCTCGTTTGTGTGATGGCGAAACGTTGATGCAATGTTCGATGTGCGCGACTCGTTCCTTCTACGACGCTGGCGTCGTGCTGTTCTGGCGGTCACCGGACAGGACTACTTCACCTGAGGTGACAACCTTCGAGGGGTTGGCTGGTCGTCTACCCAGCTTGCCGTCCACCTTCGCTGCCGAAACCGTCTCCATCGTGGATCAGCCTGCGCCTATGGGCTAGCAGCTGCTCTATTATCGGTCAGGACTTAAACCGGTACGAGCGGTGTATCACCTGCGGGTGTTCGTCTGGGATTTGGGGTGAGTAACCCACACCTCTTGCTTCGGCAAGGTACGGTGAAACCCACTTCGGTGACTGGTGAAAACCCGTATCCTGACTGCTATATCCACGCGTCAATTCTATTCAATTCAATTCCATCTCAATCGCTGGTGTGCTATTCAATTCGTCGTCGGTGCCATCTGCGATCCCTATTCGTTCGACGGTTTCTTCAAGGCCTACTCTAACCATGGCCGGGTGGACACGAACAGCTTCTATTCGTCTTCATTCAACATCGATCAAATGAGGGCATTTGAAGGAACTGGTGCGGGGAGATGTGACATTGGGCATATATGTCGTCTTCATATCGTCGTCTGCAAACTGAATGTCGTCTGTTCGGACAGTGTTGACTGTTGCTGAGCATGGAAATTCAAATGGACTGGCTCAGCGTTGATCTCTATCGTCGTTTGATTTCTCTTCCGTAAATCGTAAATTCTCCCGTTTCGTAAATATTGTAAATCAGTGTGTTCGTTTTGAGTGTTTCTGCCCGTTTTGGAGTCGCGAGATATTATTGATATTATTACCGTTAAATCTATCTTTCATTACTTTATTTCCGTTATTCGTTATATAGCGTAAAACGTGCTGTTGAAGTCGACTTCGGGGTGCTTTTCGTGCAATACGTGGAAGCGAAACAGCCAGCTAGATCGCTGGGCTTGTCTTGATTGGGTTTTGTGCTTGCTTGCCTGAGACCGTTTGCTTGCTTCATTTATTGCAGGAAAGCGGGTGACTGGATTGTCACCAGGATCAAGCCGCGCCGTCCGAGTTGCCATCGCGAGGCGTGTGGATTTTGGTCCAGGGCTGACTTGCGCGCTGAGACGGTCACTTCGGCGTGACTCCTGTCGGTCCGGGCGCGTTGCTGACTGTCTGGCGAGTGACAGAAGGTGGCGTGCTCAAGTGCATCTGCCCCGTCGACGAGCTCCCTAGGACGGCAGCAGATCACACTTTGCCAAAGTCACCTCAAAAACTTTGCGAAAATAGCACTTGCTTGAAAGGAATGAGCATTCCATCTTTGAGCACCATTTTCATTAAACTTACTGAACGTGGGTTTGCCGCTTATTTTAAAATAAAAACGACATATCCACTGATTTCATTACATATCGTGATACTAACCGTGTCGAGAGCGTTCCACAGGTCCGTATGATCAACGTTTTTGTACTTGTGCTGATGTAAATATTCCTGAACAGTGCAACTTTCTTGAGCATCGATGTCGATGCAATGTTATACAGCAACAACCATGAAGCGACCGAAGGGATAAACAAAAAAGGTTGATTGTTCACTCACTTGTACACCGTTCGCAAAGTGGTTAGCACCAACGACGTATTGTGCCATACGTACTACAGCCGCCCCCTATAATCGTTTCTGCGTTCATGTCACGTCAGTACATTCTAAATTCCACAACTGAATCATGTTATCTTGTGTGCTCCGATAAAAAAAACTAAGTCGGCGCGGCGCATTGGAACTGGCCACGAAATTAGTTCCGTAACACAACGGGACTGACCTTCTGGTATGTGATGCCCATATTGAATATCTTATACCGTCCCATTCCTGTGTCCTGCACATATTTGACAGGTATGCGCACGGGCTGGGAGTAAGCCGATTGATCCGTTTTCATTGCCCATTTCACAGCTGATCCCAAATATTCTTCAAACTGAAATGTGTGGTGCGTGAACCTCCAACCACTATTATGTATGTGAAGTGGCCAAACAAGTGGTGTTGTTTGAGTGAAATGGAACAGTGGAGATGCACTTACTGCTTGTTAACAAACATTTGAGCAAAGACATGTGCACGGCGATTCCCGGCTGTCCAAATTTTTGGCTCACAACCTGCATGCTTGCTAAAACTGGCTTGTACAGCATCTAACCGGTGCATGCTTTGAGTCAGCATGATTGGCCCCAAATAACGAAAAGAGTGTTGTGCATCCTTCGTTCAGCCACAAATCGTCCCACCAGCGCATCGTCACCAGATTACCAAACCACTGTAACACAAACATTTGACTGTACTGTCAAATTTTCATATAATATGTAGGTATTTCCATGTTATTTAGCGCCAGTATTATATTAAGATGACGCACGCCATCTCTGTCGTCCCTTCTGCATTTAAGGTCTCCGTTCTCCAATCCTTCAAGGCCATTATGTTACTGATTCAAGAATGCGTCTTTTATCGAATACGAACGATTCTGGACTCGATTCAAACATTCCACCTGTTTACCAACAGTGCCGCCGTACAGGCAGGTTACGAGCCAACCCTTTCACTGTTTGCACGGAGTGGCGCGTGAGGTTTCACCCAGACCATTTACTCTGGCTCTGGAACTGAACCAGCAGGTTTTTGGGCCTACTCCTTGGTTGTCCATCTAGCATTGGTAGCAAGACTCAGGCAGCCACGGTGTTGGACATTGGGTCGAAACCGTTAAAGCCCTCCACGTGTCATATGCGTTTGCACGTGCCCACAAGGCACACACCGCACATATCTTTTACCGAGTTTGTTTCATCCAACTTGCCATGTGCAATTTCGCATTGAGCGAAACACTGCTTCGTTATCGATGTCACTCAGGGACTGGGTAAAAAAGGCGTGTTTTACTCACCATGTGTGCGATTTCATGAGCTATTGTACTAGCTACAGCGCTCTTTTGGCCTGAGCCAGCATTGCCACCGACGAGAAGGTGTGACTCGCCATACACGATCAGACCCCAGTTTTCCATTCCACCGTGACGGTAATCGGGTACAGCAATGTGATCTACAAGTCGTTGATTGTCCGTAAGCAATACCATATACAGCCAGCTGTTGCACACAATGTAGTACTGTCAAAAATCACATGCCCATTTTTGCCAGCGGATATCTGATGCCAAGATAATCCTCGAAATATTCGAGTATCTTTGGCCCCACTTCCATGGCGTATCCTGCTCGATCAATCATTTCTTTTGGCGCATACACTCGAAACTAGAAATGAGGGTGAGGATGTTGTATCTATAATTAAGCACATGCCAAGACTATCAAATTGCGTAGACAAGTTGAATGTTCAACTAAAGCATTTTCGAACCCGAACTCCGCGAACAATCGTTTCCTTGTAGTCAAAGTCGCAGACCGCAATCGCCAGCAGATAAGTGGACATGATGGGAGACTCTTTGAATTCGGTGCGCATCCAATTGTCCCTGTAACATTGGGTGGAATTCACAATACAAAGTCAAGCTCAACGTCAAAGTTCACCGTCAAACTCAAAGACACGTCTAAGCTGACGGCGAACTTTCACGAGTTCACCGTCAAGCTCACCGTCAAATTCAAGCTCAACGTTACGCTCGCACTGGCACACAACAATGTTTCACTGTAACAGAGTGCTGTGCTGCACAGCTGTAGAGTGTTGCCACAGCACAGCCTGTGCTAATTATAGGTTGTGAAGAGCCTAGTTTGGTTGGCCGACAATTTTTCCATTTCTATTGCAAGCCTGACGCTGAGCTTGACGGTGAACTCGTGATAGTTCACCGTCATTTTACACATGACTTTGAGTTTGACGGTGCACCTTGACGTTGAGCTTGGCGGTGAGCTTGACTTTGTTTTGTGAATTCCACCCATTGCCAGTTAAGGATCCGAAGAAAAACAAATAAATAAATAAAACAAATACATAAAATATGGATTTTTACGAATTAAGAACATTGTCCACCTCTCAGCTACTGGATCACCGAGCTCAACACCGTTCGACAAAGCCAGTGTGCCCTGCGGATGAATGACTGTGACCTTGAATGTTGCCTTCAGATGTGGTTCGTCAAAGCAGGGCAGCGCGCGTCTGGCAAATGTTGCTTCCATTTGAGTCGCTACCATGAATCTGAACAACAAAAATGGTGTCAAACTTAAAAAATGCCAAATATTGTTAAATAAGTTGTAATCTAGGCTAACCCGTTGCCCCTCAAGGAAACGAATACAGCAGGCCAAGAATGTCTCAAATGTAAAAAGGCACTGAAACAGTTTATCACAAACCGGTTGGTACCATCCTTCGCTTTGTAACCGCTGACAAATATGCCTTCATTAAGCTTCCTCCATTCTTCTCCCCGGTTAATCTGGCCTCCGTATCTAATTGAAATAACGTATTCGTGGCCTTTTATCAATTTCTCGTCGAGCTTGAAGTGCACGAAATCTAAATCGATATCTAGGTACACATAGCAAACAATGAGTTCAACAAATAAATGCAGCACAACAGCAACAAGCAAAACCGTTTTTGTTGTCCATTATAATCTGCGAAACGGTCCAATGCGTTTGCGACCTCGTGTCACTCACGATTTTGACATCAGCCGTTACAATCTCCAGCAGCTTCTGATGCATTGTGATTGTGTTGGTTGATTCGGCACACTTGATCACGATGGACAGTTGGCCTGAAATAAGGTGGGTATCATTGGCGCTGGTTCTAAAACGAAGCAGCAGGGGACAAAACAGGGTACTGAAGGCAGTTATCTTGGTCATTTAGGCTAATGGTTCGGCTTAGGCTAACGCTTAAGTCTACATTTCCCTCAACAAATAACTATTTAAGTGGCAACAGTCTTCCGAAAGCAGGCTGTTCTGTCACTCACTGTTTTGTCCGTGGAGTCAAAACGTAGTTTTTGTGCAGCAGTTCTTAATCGCGTAAGCCTGGCACAAGATAAAAGCTGTTGTGACTGATATACTATCTCTGTAGTTGAAATAACCTTCGAATTTGTAATCCTTGTTCCCGAAACTGACATCATCCCTGTAGGGCAGCCATATCTTGACGGTCCAGTCATACTTAACAGGAATCAAGTTTGTCGGCAGTCGTTGAATCAGGTCGCCCTCCTCGCTGCGAGCGTCGGCCTGCGATACAGTATCCGGTGTTTGATTTTTGATGTTTGATTTGTTTATATTGAAATGATTGCGATTGTTCTGTATAGCATAGTGTGTGTATTAGCATAGGGAATGTACTGTAGGTGGCCTATAAAGGTGGACTGTTGATACACATGTATGTGATGCGAATGGACCACCATGTGTGTGAGATTTGCATGCATGGCTTTTTGGCTCAGGTGCTTACAACATCAAAGTGGTGTCGTGCGTCAACCCCACCTTCCGTCTCTGGAGAAGATTCGGGAAAAATGGGAATCAGCATGAGGGTAGCATGCATCTACCCCATTTAAAGGGTCTCCGCCATATATATGCGACCGAAACCAATCTCAATGAGACTTGGCACCGTAAGTGGGCTTGGTCCAAAACACTCACGGCCAAGAAAATTTTTTCCCATATCAGCTCCCTGTCTGAGCCAGGAGGGCTAGAAGGTAAAAAATTTGACCCTGCCTCAGCACCTTGAAATTAAAATATCGATCTGTTTCGCATATTCTTTGCGTGCAGTTTGTTCGCAAATCTTTCATAAACGCCTTGGGTCTAATTCCCATTCACTTTTTGACTACCACACTGCGCTATTTTGCCAAAACCACGTAAATTTTCGAAAAAAAATTTTCCGTTGTATTTTCCGGTCACATAGAAAGCACACAGAGCTTTTATATAAAATGGGCAAGAAAGCCCGTATATCATGCTATTCAGGCGATCAATGACTAATTTTCCACCGCTGGTAAGTTTCGACAAAAGCTCGCTCAACTGTGGTGAACCTCAACTTTTTTGCCATTTTCTGTGGATCCCAAGCACACTTCTATCTCATATTTTCCTATTTTAATAACAATGTACCGAGGTGATATATGGCACGCCAGATAGTAAAAATATAATTGTTGTTAATTATGTGCAAATCTTGTTTGTTCCATATGCATTATTGGAGGTACGAGCAATAAATGAATTTTACACAAAATTCAAAATTTTAGATAATTTTTGCTTCCGTATTATTTTTAGCCTACCTACATTTGTGACGGATTTGTGGCCTTTTGTCCGATGAAGCCCCAACGTTGTTGTTGTTCATCGATCAAAATCC
Source organism: Rhynchonema sp. JSB1_4 (assembly GCA_030248065.1). NCBI lineage: Eukaryota > Metazoa > Nematoda > Chromadorea > Monhysterida > Xyalidae > Rhynchonema > Rhynchonema sp. JSB1_4. The sequence continues at coordinate 7,552 of JASAMV010006604.1, forward strand.
AAAATTCTAATTCTAACGTATCCTGCGAAAAATCGTGTTAAGTGAAGGCACCGCAGACGCTGGTCCTGTTGTGAGCCCGGTTGTGGTTCCAAGTCCAACGCATTGACCTCAATTAACACGATTTTTTGTAAGGATACGTTAGAACTAGAATTTTGGATTTTGATCGATAAACAACAACAACGTTGGGTTTGGCACAAAAGCCACAATTCCTACCCAACTGCAGATAGGCTAAAAATATGACGGAAGTGAATATTTGCGAAAATTGTGAATTTTGTGTAAAATTCATTTATTGCTCGCACCTCCAAGGATGCAGCTGGACCAACCTAGATTTGCACATAATTAACAACAATTATATTTTTGCTATCTAGCGTGCCATATATCACCTCGGTACATTGTTATTAAAATAGGAAAATATGAGATAGAAGTATGTTGGGATCCCCAGAAAAAGGCAAAAAAGTTGAGGTTCACCACAGTTGAGCGCGCTTTTGTCGAAACTTATCAGCGGTGGAAAATTAGTCATTGACCGCCTGAATAGCACGATATACGGGCTTTCTTGCCTACTTTATATAAAAGCTCTGTGTGTCTATGTGACCGGAAAATACAACGGAAAATTTTTTTGGAAAAATTTACGTGGTTTTTGCAAAAGAGCGCGAGTTGTGGTAGTGCCAAAAAAACTGAATACGGTTCTAAATTAGACCCAAGGCGTTTATGAAAGATTTGTGAACAAACTGCAGACAAAGAATATGCGAAATAGATCGATATTTTAATTTCAAAGCCTTCAGGTACGGTCAAAATTGTTTATGTTTAAGCCCTCCTGGCTCAGACAGGGAGCTGATATGGGAAAAATTTTCTTGGCTCTGAGTGTTTTGGACGAAGCCCACTTACGGTGCCAAGTTTCATTGAGATTGGTTTCGGTCGCGTATATATGGCGGAGCCCCTTTAAGGTCACCGGCAACAGCGTTGTTGGTTGGCCTCTTCTCCACGGAATGCCTTTACTTTTATCTTTTTGGGGTGTTGACCCTATACATATTGTGCGTGCGGCACGTCGTACTGCGTTGGGTTTCAACATAAGAACTTTACAGCAGGACACTGTCAAAATATCGAATGACCCATTCAATCATACCTGGGCAGCGCATTTCTCTGATCTTGACAGAATCTGTTCTCGCTCGTCGTGAATGGAACTGGTGTACAAATGGTGCTGACCGACCGCTATGCTGGACAGCAATGGCAACACGATGGACAGTATCTGGAGATTTTGGGTTTAATTTAAGGTTCTAAATTTAAATTTAGATTTAGACCGCACGGTTTTTTTAAGCCGGGCATAAAAACTCACCCGGAAACGGCCCATCCCTATTATCGTCGTCAAATTTCTGACGAGTTCAGCGCTCAGTGGTTTTCGTTGTCTGGATACCTACTGTATTTCGTTCAATAAACGCTCTTCTTGATTTATTGCTGCCATTTTCAGGTTCTTCAAATACCAATTTAGCAGTCATGTATGCGTTGCGAGCAAATCAAGCCTGTCTAGACAATTCTCTTTTCGTTTTGGAGAGAAACAGTGTGAGTTTCGAGCTAATGACACAAAGATCTCAAGACTTGTGAGATCGCTGGTGCTGACGATTAAATTGAACAATGGAGCAATGCTCGTGGACTTTCAGCATATAATGCCAACAAATAAACATAGACACGATTAAAGTGTCTCGTTTTTTAATATAATGTACAGTAAACCCCAGACGTGTGATTTATGTATATAAGAATCGGTCACGTCACACAGCCCAGACCTCTATTGTACCGTCATCGTCGCAAGGTACTGCGGAGAACCAACTTTACCACTTAAACTCGCTTCAGTTTTAGTTTTGTTGGATTGTACACATGCTGCACGAAGAGCACGACTATTGATGTGATTGGCTTTAACTTTGCATAAACACGCACGCAAACACGAGAATAATAACGAACCACGAAATGTAAATGTAAGTCACACAGACGCAAACAATCAGAAAGTGATTAAAAGATTAAAATGCTTCGTGGCTTTAACGTTGAAGTGTGAAGGAAAAAGCAGCACACTACCAAAATTATTCTGAACAATTGGATTTATACTTGACTATCTTGGCTCTGGCTCTTAGTTAAGCTACTTTATTGTCAAACCAGGCCCGCAATTCATCATAATGTTCACGCATCCATTTCTCATTTGTTCGCGCCTGTTCGAGTGCATTGTGCAACTTTGAGAATTTCTGAGCCTCCGGATGACGACAAAGGAATGCCTCGACCTGTACAAAGCAATACAATTGGCATCATGAACTGGCACAAACTGAGCAACTTAATAATATTTTTTGTCGAGTTGCTAAAATATCCAGTGACCAAAATGTCCAACATAAGCACCTCGGCAATAGTGGTGTTGTCTTGAACGTTGCGCTGTATTGATTCAGCCACGACCGTTGCGGCCAGGTGTTGGTATCTGACGATCAAATACTGTTCGTTTAACAAATATTTATTCTTGTAGAAGACACCAGAACGCTTTGAAGACATACTCTTTTGGAATCCGTTGCCAGTTGCCTGCATAGTACTTCCACACGAGATGCTGTCCAACTGGCGCAGAGGACACGCTTCGAATCAACAATTCAGCGTCTTGTTGGCGTATTTCGTCACCGAAGATCGCAGTTTCGAGTAACCTGCGATTTGAATATGTGTTTGTAAAGTAGGTACCTGTTCATTGAATCTTGTTGTTCACCTATGTTCAAACTAGTACTGTACAAGCAATGTGTTTTGGGTTGCCCGTTTCGATGTGTTTTCACATACGGGCAGGCCATCATCAGTGCGAATGCACCAGATGGCCACGTGACGCCGAATCTCTGAGCTGCATCAAACGCACCAATTGAGTCTCCAGATATCGTTGGTGCAGGCGAGAGCGTTGTGAATGCGTTTGCGTTCCACTTGATTGTCCTCACGTGTGGCCCACTGCCACATGAGGGCCCAATCCGCATCCCAGCCATATCGTATAGCCATGCAGTACACCTTAGCAAATTGTTCTGTTTATGAAGCCGTGATCTGAACTTTGTTGAGTTTTTTTAGATTTTAGCGTGATGATACCGTTCCTCGGAACACTGGCGTGAGTTGATTACAAGAGCTGCTTGGCAACTGTTCCTGGGCCTTGCACGGAGTAGCTACTTCTGCTTTGAACTTTTGTTTCGCACGCTCGATGCAGTCCGACTTGCCATAATCACACATTGACCCCACCAAGAGTTGTTGCAAATTTCTGAAATCACTGCCTTTTACTTTGCGAGTTTTGAGTTTGTCATTAAATTCAAGTTCCCCTACTCGTCGAAAACCGTAGGATCCTTCTTGACATTCCAACCGAAAGTCTCATAGGCGCGTCCAAGTAGATTCATCATGTATTTCTGAAAAAAAGTGTTGAATGAGTTCGCCTATGGAACTTTGGTGTCGCCACACATTAAAGGAAACCTTGATGTTCCCAAACACCGGTGTGTGTTTGAGTCTTCGTGTGATTGTGTTCAACTTCCCCATGACCACGCTCCAAACAAGGAAGTCTGTTTCATTGCGCAGTCGCTCGGTCATTTCAAATGCTCGCGAATATTTCAAATGTCCTGCTTCGGCCAACGTAAACACATCCTCCAAAAGTTGACAACGACTTTCAATGGATAGCGTCTGGAATTGTTGGTCGTGGACAAAAATATTTGTGACTTTGATCAATTTCTTGACTTGTGAACATCCTTGACACCTTGGTTAAAGCCTTCGTCAGCAAATCATAGTTTGCGTCATCATACATCACCCGATAGTAGCCACGAGCCTCGGGGTTCAAAAGGACCCATTGGTCTCTAGGCACGGTCAAAGTCACGGATGCACTTTGAGCTGCTTAAAAAGTTTTTTTCATCATAACGGACAGATTCGAAGACAGTAGGCCTGGGTATAACCATGATTTGGTGTGAGCCATTGAAATTTGAGTCCATCAGTGGCACCTTCCACTTGATACCACATCGGAACGTACCATTGGTAGCTGTATAAGCAAGCGTTAACATTGCATGCATGATTTGAGTATAGAATGAGCAGTGGTAGGTGCATAGTCTTGAGTAGCAACCTTCGAATTGGACACTTGCATCTCTGACGTACCAATCGTTGAAAACAAACTTGCCCGTATTCTGGATTACGGTAGTGTACGGGATCAATAGAGTCCGGATTGAGCTTGAATCGACGCTGCGTTACCGTAACCAACTGATCGGTCTTTCGTTCAACCATCAGTAGAGGGAAACCCATCTGCACGGTCCAGCTGCGCGCGAATTCAGTCACGTTCAATTGAGCACTGTCCCAACCCTTCACAGTGCCTGATGTTCCTTGGGCGGCCTGGTGAAGAAAAATGTTTATTTGTGTGCACGCTCACGGCCAAAGACGTCTCTCTTTCCACCGTACCGTGTTGAGAGCGCTCCACAAGTCCAAATGGCGTGCATTTTCGTAACTATGTATGCTTCTTCAGGTATTGCTGGTGTAGAGCGATCAATGTGTGGTATTGTGGTGATCAAACAAAAGCTAAAACCTGTGTTTTTGGCTTACATGCAGTCCGGCATTGAATGCGTCCTTCCCGAGCACAAACTCTACCATCCGTATGATTGAGGCACCCTTGGAAAGTATTTTAAAGCATTTTTGTTGACCTTAATATCCTCATTCTTTGGGTCTGTCGTTCCGAATAACCTTCTTGTAGCTGATACTATCAAACGGAATATCCTGCTCATTTCGAATCGGTATGTAAAGAGGATGGGAAGTCGCCAGCTGGTCCTTCCGCATCGAGTAACGCACGTCGTCCGCGACGAATTGCTCAAACTTAAAAATTTTCAATTTTAAAAAGGTCCTAAGATTTTTAGTTCTTGTGTGATTTTTGTCATTTTTGTATCAGACCATTTTGAACTCCGGCAAGACGTGATTGGTTCCGAGGTATTCAACGAACGAAGCGAATCCCTCGTTCAACCACAGATCGTCCCACCAGCGCATCGTCACAAGATTGCCGAACCACTGCGTGGGATTGGATTTTAATTCAACTCGTTTTAAAACTTTAAAACAATTTATCTGAAAACGGGATATTTTCACCATATGCGCCAGTTCGTGAGCAATGACCACGGCCACTCGTTGTTTATTGCTGAGCATGTAGACGCTGGGATCGTATAACAAAGCGCTCTCTCTGTACGTGATCAGACCCCAGTTCTCCATGGCTCCCGCTTCGAAGTCAGGCAGAGCGATCATATCTGGAACATTTATGTAGCTCAAAGCTGACTTGTGTTTTGCTTTGAGCTCGATAAACACCAACGTACCGCATTTCTCAAGCGGGAATTTGACGCCAAAGTACTCTTCGTAGTATCTGAGGATTTTCGGACCGGCCTCGATGGCGAATTTGGTCTGATGCTTCATCTCCTTTCGCGCATACACGCGGAACTGGAAAATATAATTAGGTTGAAGAAGTCTTTCTGGTGCTATGTGAAGAGATAGTTGTAATTTTGGCACCCTGATTCCTTGAACAGTGTCCTCTGAGTAGTCGAAGTCGCAGACAGCAATGGCCAGCAAGTAAGAGGACATACGAGGCGTCTCTTTGAACTCTGTACGCAACCAATGCTGACTGAAAATCGGGCAAAGCACATCGTTTTCGACATCGATCAGGACAAAATAATTTCCCGCCTCTTATCAATCGATTCGCCGAGCTCAATGCCATTCGACAGGGCTATGGTTCCCTTTGGATGAATGACTGTGACCTTGAATGTTGCCTTCAGATGTGGTTCATCGAAGCAGGGCAGTGCGCGTCTGGCATCCGTTGGCTCCATTTGCGTGACAGCCAGATGTCTGAAACATTTAGTGTTCACGTTTTGTTTATTTCGTCGAAACACTAATAACGTACCGGTTAGTTGAAATGAAATTTTTAATTGGTTTCACCTGATACTTCCATCTGGCGCTGTGTAACTGCTCTTGTATATGCCGCTCAGAATGTTTTGACCAATAAGCCCACCATATTTGATTGCTATTGTGTATTCGACGTTCCTGGTCAAATTCCGGCTCAGTTTGATGTGAATAAACTCTGCAATAAGTAAAAAAATAACCACGCAGCATGTATGATTGCTAATATTACAAAATATACAGTTGAAGTCAACCGTTTTTCTCATCGGATGTCACTTGTCGCACTGACACTTTCAAATTTGACGGCGCACTGTTAGAGGTGTTGGTGTTTGCGCGTCGCGTGATCGTGACAGTTGAAACGCTGATGTCTTTGCCGTGTAGGGTGACTGTGTCGGTTGGCTCGTTGCATTCAACCGTGATCAACACTTTGCCTGATAGTTAAGATACTTACACAGATTGAGACTTTCACAGGTTCTGTTTATATGCACACACATCAGACACGCACGTCTTCGGGGTACGCAGCCAACCAATGAATTGGGCTTAGCCTACTGTCGGCAACGCAAGTATAAAATGATTTTCGCCAAATGGGATGCGTGTCGTATTCTTACAACATTTGGCTACGTCCAACGTGTGGAGTCTGTGTTCAGCGCAGCGCAAAAGTCAACGCTGACAACGACAACGAGATTAGACAAAGACTCCGTCAATAATAAGACAAAAACTCGTTCGTATTGATGTGATCTAACCGTCTATGGTGAATTCCTTGTCTTTATCGAACAGGACACCCTCGAATGGCAGGAATGTTTTCACGGTCCAGTCATAGCTGATCGGAACGATCGTGGTTGGCAATCGCTCCACAGTTTTGCTCGATTTTGCGATTGTGTCTTCCTTTAATGTCGTTTTGACGAAAAAATCATTTTTAACATCGTTTTCCGTTATTGTTGCTTAACTAACGAGATCACATTTGTCCGATAGATCCGGTTTCCGTGGTCGAATTTCGCTGACGTACAAATGATAAAGACCGGCAATGACAACACACAGAAACACTATCAGCACCACCAATGTCTGAAACCGCTAGTGAACGTGTAAGTTGAAGTCCTTTCCTACCATCGCTGAAACTCTTCAGAAACTTTTTAATAAAATGACATAGTGCCAGAAATTTACGTCAGTCTGTCTTAGGCCGTCTTCACAATGACCCGGTTTCCCGGTTTTCCGGTTTCCCGGTTTCCCGGTTTCACGGTTGTTGTCTTCACAATGATCCGGTTTCCCGGTTTCCCGGTTTCACTTTTCCGGTTTCCCGGTTTCCCGGTTTCACGGTTGACGTCTTCACAATGACCGGGTTTCCCGGTTTCCCGGTTTGGCCTAATTATTTCGCGCCGGGAAACCGGAAAAAGTCAATTAGAACCGGTTCTAATTTTCATCCGGTTTTGATGCATCAGACGCATGCATTTGGCTCAGAATCGGTCCAAAATAGAACAATTTGACCATTTTAATATACCAATTGATTATGTTCAGTCTGTGTATTCATACTTACATTGCATTCTTCAGGCAAACAGCATCGCGTCAGCTCGTAAGGTTATTTCTGTACATTTTATATGTATTTGTTCGCTTTCTAGCAAGAAGCATGATGGTGGATCAAAAGTGTTCAAGTACCACACCTGCTTCAAAAATGGCATGCAAAAGATGATATGGCTATCAATTTGTTGTTCCGGCAAGCTGTTTTACTTAGCGCGAAGTGGGCAATGCTCATAGCAAACAAAAACAAGAATGCAGTACATTAGGTACACGTACAACATGTAGTTTTGAATGAACACAATCATCACCAAAAATGCTATGCTCCCAAGCATGCCAAAATATAAGGAGCTAGACGAATTTTGTGTACGGAACTCCACAACATGAGATACATATACCAAAACCAAACAGCCACGTCCCATTACGCCATCCGCTGCTCTCGGTGATGCTAATCCCGCTAATGTGCAGTGGATCTAGATTGATAACTCAACCGTCAGCAAAAGCCAACGAAGTTTGGTATCATCACGTCTAGGTCTTTATATTCTTGTTTTGAAACTGTGAAACAATTTTGCTCATTCAAGCTCCTTAGATCTTGTTGGGAAACAATTGCTCTGGCCTATAGTTCACACTCATGTTGTGGAACAATTTTGAGCTTGTCTAGCTCTTTATATTCTGGTTTGTGAAACAGTTTTGCTCGTGTCAAGCTCCTTAGATCTGGTTCTATGACTACTTTCCTCCACTCTGGCTCTTTGTAGTCTTGTTTGTGAAGCGGTTTGCTTTTGTCTAGCTCCTTATATTCTTGTTTTGGAACTACTCACTCGTACAACAATCAGTACATAGGTATGTAATAAACGTTGATAGTTAAATTGGTCATGATTTCTCACGCACCACACTGAAAATCGTGAAACCGGGAAACCGGGTCATTGTGAAGACATGAAATTAGAACCGGAAAACCGGGAAACCGGAAAACCGGGAAACCGGGAAACCGGATTTGATTGTGAAGACGTCAACCGTGAAACCGGGAAACCGGACAACCGTGAAACCGGGAAACCGGAAAACCGGGAAACCGGGAAACCGGATCATTGTGAAGACGGCCTTACCGCAACGCAGTAGTTGGATGTCTTAGCGGGCATGAGGAGTCATCGGTTCATCAACCGAAACAAGGTTATTATGTTAGTAAGTATTAACCGGAGGTATAAGTGGTAAATTGTCAAAGGTCAGCAGGTAACACGAAGTTGAACGTTGACTCGCATTATTGAACACATCAGAAAACGAAGTTAGGTTCGGATTGGAATGGCAAAGCCCGGTGTTATCCAATATCAACTGAACATTTACGTTTAGTCATTTTCACTTCCTTTCACCAGAATTCCTTTTCCAAATCAAATTCAACCGTTATGTGTATTGAGTGACTGAGTGACTGTTCACCCATTGCTCGAATACACCACTTTTAAAGTATCTGACGCAGTACTGTAAGCAGGTATACAATTGGTTACAGTCAACCATGAACGGGTGAGCTGTACAACTGTTTGCTAAGCTACTGAGCAACACACAAATGCAGAGGCGGGCGTGACCATTGCCTTGTTCATTTACATGAAAAACTTATTGATCTCCAACGACACTGAAGTTGAACAACACTGCACAGCAACATTTTCCACGATAGTTGCTTTGTTGCAGCAGCAGTTACTCCCTAATGATACCGCTGCAGAAGTTGTAAAAGTTAGCCCATAAACGCCGGTAAATGCTAGTGGTCGATATTCATCAATACTTGCATTGCATAAGCGGCATCAAATTAGCACTACCTACTTTACACACCATATCCCTGATCAACAAATTCTGCATTTTGTGGTGCAGACTTTCGCTTTTGGAACCCTTGCCTCTTCAAAATCAGGGACATGTAATTTTAAGTGAACATCGCACTCATGTCTTGTCATTTTGCGTGGATAAAAAATAAGTCAAAGGTCGAAGCTCCAACTTCACGCTGTCAAACCAGTCACCATGTCGAAAGAACTAAACTCAAAATTAACTAAAAAAATCAGTCATTGTTGTAAGTATTATGTCGTATTATAACAGGGCACCGGTCTGGCAGCAATCTCTGGTCTTTCTTATTTGCTCAAATGGTCTTGTCATGCTCACGCTGACACTGCGCTCAATGGTGCCCTTCCACGATGCACATGTGCATCTTGGGCGGCATGCATTGCTTGGCATTAGGAATCGTTTTACATTGTGCATTTTTGTTCAGGCACCCCAGCACATGAGACAGTTCGATATTTCGTATGATCATGAAACGTGTTTTATCGAACAGAAAACATGAAAATACTGGCACTTTTCAGCCAAAACCAGTTCCCTGCATGTACAGCATGTTCCTGCACGTGCTGTGTTCGAGACGCAGTGTGAGATTAGACGCTGCATGCCCTACCCACCATGTGTCTAAGAGGACACACGCAAAACAAAAAACGGTTGTCGTGACGAAGATTACCGAGGCTTTTGGTTATCTCAACAACATGCGCGCTTTATGCGCTCTTCTTGTTCTGGTCGGAGCAACGGTCAACGACAGCAAGTGGAGGAAGACGGCTAATTCTGATCATGAAGCGGACCGATCTACAATGCCGGAAGCATGTTTAACAATTTTCCTCTTTTTTATTCACCACCGATTTTAGCAGTTTACACGATCTTTACCGAGCCTCTTTGGCAGTTTACATCAGTCATATTTTGTTGTTTTGCAGAGACCAACGACTGTAAATTCATTGAGGCCTGACGGGTAGACATGAGACCGAAACCTGATCTGAACCTCAACAATTCGAAAAAAAATGTGAATCTGAGATCAAAAATAACGCGCAACAGACACTCCTTTAGATTGACAATGGCAGTGCGCTTTATTGCGGCACGCGATCTTGCAATGAAAACGGGAAACCAAAATCCCTGATACAAAAAAAATCGCTTGCTCCAACTGGGACTGGAGGCCAGGTATCCTTTCGCTAGTCGGCCGGGACCATAGCATCAAGACCATAAGTTTTATGTCCAAGACAGCGCTGCTCCCACAGCTAAGTTGGTAGGGCGGTCGTCCAGTCAACGAAAGGACCCCTGGGTACCAGTCCTAGTTTTTCGAAAGCAATTTTTCGTTAATCAACGACTTTGAATCGACAGTATGCAACAGGAAATCAATCTAGTCGGGCGTTAACGTCGAAAAGGTAAAAAATGTGCAAAGTTAAACTAATTAGCTAAGTCAGCTTTTCAAATGAAGTCTGAAAAGCGGTTTCGCTCGTGGTCTCAGGTCTAGTCGAAGTACATCGGAAGTTGCTGTCGAAAATGATGCAACACGGACAATTGCGTTGACGATTTTCATTATCTTCAGTGTCATTCTGATATTGTTTGTCGTTCTTTATTCTTTGATAAATTTAATGAGTGCCACGTAGTACGCGCTGCTTTTGTACACAATTCATATTCTCCTGTTTATTCATCAGAAGTGCCTCATATTTCCACTGCGTGATGATTCAAATGTCTGATGGTTTGACATTGATGATCCATGCAGGACGCGCAAAGTTCTTTCGGATAAAATGCTTATGCTTTTATGTTCTCTTATTGAGTGTCGGTTGAATGTTGTGTCTGGTTTTGCCAAAGATGCCGTGTGAAGATGTTACCGCAACAACAACTTGGGTCACTGGCTTGACTATGCATGTGCAACAGTAATGGGCAAAACACGATGGTAGATCCAGGGTTGGGCAAAAAAACGACGAGGTTTTTTTGAACAAAAACGACGTTTTTTAAAAGAAACGTCTGGGTCGTTTTCCGTTTTTTTAAATCCTGAATTTCCTTGATTTTCCCTGATTTTTCAGGCAAAGTACCCTGATTTTCGGGGAAAATCATTTTTTTGAATTAAATTTTTGAATTAAATTGATTTAATTCGAAAAGATTTCGCGATTTGGCTAGTTATAAGACGCGGTTTTTTGCACACGGCGGCCTTTCGAAGTCATCTTTCAATTTCATCCAACAAAACATGGGGTAGAAGACGTTAGACACACCCTTTTAAATTTCATGCCATTTCATTTCGATGCCACCGGGCGATCTAACGTCACCGATTCGACTGAGACTGCTGCTGTTCACGCATGCTTTCACATGAGCCTGGTAAAAGTTTGGTCACTGTTGGACAAGGATTACGGTAGTTGTTCGGGTTGGCCGCGAGCTGGTGTAGCCCGATAACTTGCGTTTTCAACGAGAGGAGTTTATCCATCGACAGTATAACTGTCACAACAACACAAATGCGGTACAACGCAGATGTTACTCTCAATAGGATCGCCAGGTATAGGTAACTATGGGACATTAGACAAATATCATGACAAAAACAACTCCCGTATTTATGGTATTTATGCATGAAACATCACCTAGTGTTTCCTCCTACAGTCAGCTGCTCAAAGCAACATTTCGTACAGTTGCTTGTCCACCGGCATTTTACCTTGATACTGAAAAAACAATTTCAAGTTTTCTGAAAGCTTTTGACGATAAAAATTCTTCAAATGAAGTTTTATTACCCAAGTTTCGGGCGTGAAACAAGCGATGGGTGATGTCTGACACTTTTTCGAGCCGGGCGCCTTACGACAGAATCGGTGCATCGTCTGGCACAGCTGACCCTCGGGACATGAGAATTTAGCGCACGCGCCTCAAGGAAAGGTCATGCGGGTTTTTAATTTCATGGTTTTTGGATCATGAACACAGAGTCTTCGCAACTAGGGAACCACCTATATATGCGCTACTTCGTCGTCTAAGCATCTTGCATCTAATCAGCAATAGATAATTATGGCACTACAAAGTTTGAATCTTGTCTGTATTTAGCCAAATATGCGGAACTCCAGTTGCGAAGAACATCACTGATACTTGCGACATACCAGGCCCCATGTAGGTGCACGTGGCGACGGGCATGATACGGAATGGCAGTCCACCCCGTGCCCCAAATGTTGACAGCCCTGCACCGCAACGATGGTTGGGCGGACAACGGTACTTGTCACATGGCCCTGAAAGTGTATTATGTGTCCAGTTGGTATGACCATCGGGAACTAAATGTGTATACCATCAGTATCAGTACAGTATACCTAGTACCTTCACGGCAAGCATATCAGGCGCGACTACGCTCCTACCGCTTAGGCGAGCGTAAATCATGTTTGGGCCGTCTGTTTATATGGTTTCGCGATAGCGTTGGCGCACTGATTTTGGCTAGCATACAAGTTGTGCCCATGACAGACTTGACGCACACTTTATGAACAATGAAGGGTCTCTAACTTTTCTTCCCCGAGATGCGAGTGTTTGCGGTGCTGGCTCTATCGGAGTCCTCAACCTATACGAATGGTTCTGGTTGTAAAGCCAACCTCGTAACCCAAGCCTTCATCCCCTCAAAAACTAACGGCCTTCTTCAACAGGCATGGATTCGAACTGATCGCCTATTTCCAACGCTCGAACGCAATTTGCCAACACGCAGCACTGAAATGTTGAATTATTTTTGTGCGACGGACATTGGGTCCCACAGGCTCTATAGTCTCATACTCAACCTTAAACCACTCACTACCTAATACAGTTGAACAAAGTAACGACAGCGATTGCGCCACGGCCAGTCAAACGTTGTTTTTTGTTGGGACCACATTTTTCGTGAATTGCAACATTAAAGTTCGACAAGCGTGGTGGACAGCTTCTACGCTGATCGAAATTAAATGCTTCAACTTATGTAATTCCAAATTGAGGTCCAAAATCGCGCCCTTGGCTTGCCGTAGCCTATAGTCGTCGTCGTTTGCTTCGGACTTGAAACCGCTCGAACTGACTATCCATTCTAGTTCTGTCTGATCCTTGATTCGCTACTTTGAACATGACTGTAACTCAAAACCTAGTAAATAATCCTAAAGAGAGCGAACATCCGAGACAATACCGAACCTTGAGTAACTGTTAAAAGATGGGCTTTTTATAATTGAGCGGCGAAAGACTCAACCACCCAACTCACAATAGTAATAGCCGTTTTCATGTGTTTGGTCATTTTCTTCTCTGTTTCGGATTCGGCGGCGAAATAAACGTATGTACCACTCATGAAAAAATAATAAAGAACAGTGCTGGTGACATAATACTGTATCCCAAGAATAATAGAATTAAAGACAAAATAAAGCAATTTCTCAAGAGGTGAGCTTATGGAAGACTATGGATAGCATGGACTTGCACAACTGAAACAACTCCAACTCAGTAAATTATATACTGTACATGCCATTGGCCAAAAACTACTGACTACGTCGGTTTCAGTCATTCTGGCTGATGTGTGATTTCTATTCATAGGGCTCCCTGGTCATAGTGGAAAATGGAAATAAAAATATTTGTTCTACCTCCAAGTTTTCCGTTTCCATTTTCCTATGACTAAGGGTTTCTATGTAAAATATGACGAATCAGCGGTCGAAATTTGAGCGAAACAGAAAACGTTTTTGTCATATGCCAAAACATGACCACTGCACAAAATGTTTTGTTTCATTTCCATTTTCCTGTATGCGCTTAGTCATAGTGGCAAATGGAAACTGAAAACTTGGACATAGAAAATATTTTCATTTCCATTTTCCACTATGACTAAGAGAGCCCTTAATTGATTACAGCTTTTTTGACACGGATTCTAAAGAGCATTCTCAACATCTCAAGTTACGCTTCGAAGACAGACATAGGGTTTACTTGGAATACTTTTTACCACAGACACTCTGCACATAAATGTATTAAACTGAGTTACATCTTGTATTTTCTGTTCATTTTACGTCATAAGGGAGCGTGGAGGCGTAATAAGGCGGCCTGTACTGCATACAATAGATCTGGAAAGCAAAGTGATTCAAAACCGCAAAGGGAATAATTTGCTGATTTGGTTCTTTAGAAACTCTTCCGCTAGCGTGTCAAGCCCAGTTTCTATCACTTGGCACGCCATACAACTTTGCAAACGTCAGACATGAAATTTACTTGCGTGGTGTTTTTCTTTTATCGCTGAAAGCGAAAATGAAGTTACAGCAAAGTGATTACTGTACACGATCAAATGTACAGTGACTTGCGTCAAAGCATATCATGAGGCTGACGGTTTGTTGAGTTACGCTGCAAACAGAGCGCCTTCACGTTGAGTTAGCGCTCTAATAATAACTGTAATTCAATAAATGTTCGGACTCTGACAATACTTTTGGGAGAAGCTTATCAAACGCGTTGCCTGATCCGTAAAGCACCCACAACTGGCGCATCCAGCTGAGTTTCGTAGCATTTCGCAAATCACTACGTTAGACGCAGTGGTTAATAAAAAATTTTTTCATTCAAACCCTTTTTTTTTAAAAAAAAATTTTTTCTTTTAATTTAAAAATTTTTTTTTTATTCCAGCCAAAAACTGCCAGAAACTAAAAAAATGAGCGCTAAAGCAAAAAATAGTGGCATTTTTCTTCCATAACGTGTGGTAAGTGCATATAAAGCACTCACGAGACGAAAACAATACTTAACAATGGTCAATGAGTACCAACAGTAGTCAGGTACACACCCGTACACTTCTCCCACGTGGTGTGGGTGCCTTGGTGTGGCTTTGTGACACTCAAGACGGTAAATTTGGGTGAAACTATTGCCTCTTGGTACACGACCAATGCAAATATGTGACAAACAGTGTAAATATAGAGTGAATATCACACCGAATCACTGCTTTCGGGTCTGTTACATGAATAAATGCATGCCCACCCAGTCACATGTACATGTGTAATCATGTGAGAGGCCATGTGAGTGTGTGCACTATGTCTATGCCACAAAACAACGATTATGGCACCCAATACACCCATGGTAGGGTCGGGTGATGTTAACAGTAGCAATTTTTATGCAAAAAATAGCACTTTTAGAGCAAAAAATAGAGAAATTTTCGAATTTTGAGATGATAAAAAAAATTTTTTTTAACTTTTGGAACGAATTTTTTGTTTAAAAAAAATTTTTTTTTAATAAAAAAAAAATTTTTTTTAGAAAAACCACTCACTGAGTGGGTGACAGTCACGTGACCGCTGCAGTTAATACACGCATAATGAGCTTTACAGATCAGGCAACGCGTTTGAAAAGTTGCTCCCAAAAGTATTGTCGGAGTAGAGTAGGTATGATTCACTCATCACCCTGGTAATTAACCAATTCAAATGCTGGCTTAGTATACTGTCTGTCAATTCAGATCGTCAGCTCGTGTCGTCAACTCCCATGTACTGTATAATTTCTCGCGCTCGTTAAAGCGGCCCCGCCGCTATTGTTTTTTTGGTTTTCGACCTTGGTTTTTTCACTTATATCGTTTGTTGGCATCGAGATCAAGAACATTAGTTTTGACGAACTTCACCAATTTGGCGATTACCCACAGAAATCGATCCACCAACATGGCCGCACGGGAACAAACTATCCCAATATTGACGCACTATGTGTGCATGGAAATCAGGATTTCCAAAGCAAAATTCAAATCACAGAGGTGTGGTATAGGCGGCGCGTTACGGTAGGTTGACAAAACATTTGTTATTTACAAAAGAGCTAATGTTTTATCGGGCTACCGTAACCCGCCGCCTATATCACGGCCCGGTGATTTTGAATTTCTCTTGTCATTCCTGATCATCATGTGCAAATGTGCGTCAATATCGGACAGTTTTGTTCCCGATAGACCACCTTGGCGGATCGATTTCGGTGGGTAATCGCCATTTTGGTGAAGTTCGTCAATACTAATGTTCTTGATCTCGATGCCAACAAACGATATAAGTGAAAAAACCGAGGTCGAAAACCAAAAAAAACAATAGCGGCGGGGCCGCTTTATTAAGGCTACTTGAGTTAACGACGAGAATTGACCAGAATTGAGTTTAACGACTGCACCATGAGTCAAAATCATTACATCTTAATGTTGGTAATTAAACGAATGATAACAAGAAACACGAATGAAACTTTGATCGGTCTTATGTTGGGTGCGTTGTCATCAAATCTTACTGTAAGTACCTTTGAGGTGCTACGGGCAATGCACCTTGCTGGCATCTATGGCCGGGTAATGCCGAAGCAAGCCCGTTGCTTGCCTCGGGCAAGTCGATGCCAAGTCCATACCAGGAGCGCTTGCCCACAAAGTTGATGCGGCTCGACATATTCGCCTATTTACGTACATAGCACTGCCGGATTCCGATTATTCACAAGAATGCAACAGTCCACGAAAAAGGAACATTTCTTTTTGCCAGCACTCAATAATCTTCAATGTTTTATTCGCACTTGGAGAGAAAAGTGCACATTTCAGTACACTTCACGTTTGTGTGTTCCTAATGATTATGTACAGTCTTTGTTTGTGGCAGCAGGAACAATAATTTCCAGCAAAGCAGCAGAGAAAGCAGGTCATTAGCGCGCTGGACAAAACTTGCAAAGGTCAATGAACAGTGTTTTGCAGGTCACAACGCCAGGAGAAATATATATAGAAGTTAAAAAATTTATGTACAAAACATTTTGTATTTCTTTCGCAGTTGTCACCAAGGTACAGAATGATTATCATCATACTTCGCAAAAAAATGAATACAGTGACCCTGACTTGTACATTTTAGCACAAAAACGGATATAATTATTCAGAGTTATGTATATTTGCGGTCTTAAATACAGCAATCGTGATAGTTTGTTACCGGAGCGAAAAGCTGGACTTATATTATTACAGTGGTCAACGCAAATGGTCAAATGACTCAGTCAACTTACTTAGAGCAGAATTGTCAACTCACCCTGAATGCTTTCTTGCGCTCACTCGGGGCTGCTGGTGAGTTGGCGAAATGATTTGACCACTTGACTTTCCACAAAATGCAAAGTTAGAGACGGCGATTCACGTTGCCCATACACACAGGATCGGTCTAATTCAATGGAAGAGAAAGGCTCTCAGTGGGAAATCCAGAGTGGATTTGGCGGATAAAAGCGAATAGCCGTATTACGTATATACCTTTGATTCGATAATTGGAAGCCAGACTATACAACATAAATCGTGATTCAAAGAATACGGTGATATGTGTGTCGCATTCAAAACTATTTCAAAACAAAACATCAATCAATCAATATCCAGTCAATCACAGTTCATCCCCATTCGCTGTGCCCGATCGTGCACCGAACCAGTCCTGCATTTCATCGTAATGTTCGCGCATCCACTTTTCGTTCGCTCGCGAGCGTTCCAGGGAAATGTCGAATGCTTTGATTTTCCGCGTTTCTGGGTGGCGCCGACGGAATTTCTCCACCTGAAATAGCACGGGGATAAGCTTGATCAAAAGATATGTATGTGTGGGAGCTTAGCCTTGACCTTCCTGATGGCATGTATACGTGGGTAATTGTATCGCGATCGGGACCCACATTTTGTGACATTACATAGCGGAGGCTAACGGCCGATTGGGGACTGAAACTTCATTTACTATACAGTGTAGAGAATTCGCTACAATGGGGGTTCCCAACAGAGACAATCAACTGTTGTTGCAGAAATGAAAAACTTTAAGTGTGAAACGCGCAGATGCACTTTGGATTAAAAGACACTAATGCACAATGTACCTCGGCGATTGTATGATTGTCGTTAACACGAGCGAACGCCGACTGTGTGATATATTTCATGAAACTGGGCGTCGTGTGATAGCTGAAATATATGAAAAAGGGGGGAAATTCTAAAAAGTGTAAGAGAGGGGCGTAAGTCAAGGGGAAAGCGGGAGGGTGTGAACGTGAAACATTACCTGTTATTAACGTGGAATGTTTCGCTTCACCCAGGCCTATCACACACAGCTCTCTCCCCCGCCCGCCCCCCCCCCCTCCCCCCCCCCACCCTTCTCCCCTTTGCCCCCCCCCCCCCCCCAAATATCACCAAATGTTAATAAGTTGGTGTGCGATTGCGATGTGCAATACTTTCTTGATTCTGATTTTGTACTTCAATGAGCGAACAGCGAAACCTGCAAGCGAAACACTGCCCAGCCGTTTTTTAAGTGGACAGCAGCCCACCAAGTCCACGTGCGAGCGGGGGAGTTGCTCAATAAAGTGGTGAGACGATGGGCGGCCAATTCAGAAAACATTGATGCGCATTAAGCAGCTTCTGGAAGCTACCAATGACAACCAACTCACTCGTCGTATATCCTCTGCCAGTTATTGGAGAAGAACTCCCACATGACCGTTGCCCCAATCGGGTCCCTTGAGGTGTAGACGAATATGTAGAGCACGTCCTGTTTACGCACATTGTCCGCGTACACTGTGTCGTTCAGCATCCTGTTTGGTTGGCTAGCTGAGGTTTCTACTTGTATATAGTCATGATCAAATTCAAATGAAAACACAAACACTGCGGTTGAATAGCGAACGGCAACACAAAAGCAATTGGACTGAAGGCGTGGAGAACTATGAAGTTTTGACCAACGCAAAAATTACTCAGGTGCAGGAAAACAACTTTTACGCTGGTCGAAATTAGTTTAAAAACAATGATTGCTTTCGCTTTGGGCCAGATTACTTCGCGGATTAGCACAATGCTTAGCATATTTTAAAACATTGAGCGATATCAAACTATTGGTGATCGGATCATATCGGATGTGATCTGCCTTGGTAAATTTTTGTTTAACTAAACTTTTTTGAGTAACCTACAGTAGACAAGACACACATAGTCATATACCAATTGAGTCGCCATATTTCGGTCGTGCATGACAGCGCCCTGAATATTCGTTGTCGTTCGACTTGATTGTCCTCAACCATCGCCCAATCCCACATTTTCTGCCAATTTGACGGCGAACCGTGACGAACGGCAGAACAGTAGACCTGACATACATAATAGATCATTCATCTATGACAGCATTAAGCTGTGTAAGCTCCTTTTGGGGTTACGCTACGCGGCTACTTGGAACATCGTGCTGACAATGTCCTGGTGCACCGTCAGTTTCGAGAAAAGGACACGAAGCAGCAAAACTGATTAATGTCAGGCGCGGCATGTCTAGGGCAATGACGTGAGGTGCTGCCCTCACCCTACTTGTACTTGGCGACACTGCCTGCCCCGCCCGACCCCTGACCGATTTTGTGTCTGAGGCACACCAGCTCATGAATGCGTACTCGCCCGGAGCATCGACCTGTTTTGCCAGCCTGGTGGGGCACCAAGTCATCGTCAGTGTAAGCGAAGGCACCTCATCCCAAGAAAAACATACAGAATTGTTGGTTTTGAGCATAAGCGCAAAAACGAACCGTTCTCCTGAACGCCGCCTTTATTCGATTGCATCCGCTGCTCAACAGTCTGCCCGCGCACGGCCGGGCCACTTTCTCTTCGAATTGGTCAACCGCATATTCGTAGCAACTCGCATGACCCAAATGGCACATAGCGCCGATCACAAACTCTTCCATTCGTCTGTAGTTGAAGAAACAGGTTTGGGCTTTGTTAATTTATTTTTAAAATTCGAAATTATTCGACTTAAATTTAAAAAAACTGTGCACCATATTACTCACTCCTCCAACACGCCTGGTGCGTCCTGCTCTTTCCAGCCGAGAAAGTCGTACTTTTTCTTCAGCAGGTTCGTCAGATAACTCTGAATTAAAAATGTGCTGTTTTGAATTAGGAAAATCAGTCTCGATGACGTTTTGAGCAAAGAAGGCAGGTGGTCCGTTTTTTAGTTGGTTTTCTCTCCCGGTTGCCGTTGTGGAGGTGACAATGTGGACGTGACCTTATGAATTGAACGTTTGGTCACATTCCGACCAGGGGAGATGTTGTTGCTGTTCGCATGCAGTTCTATGAACCAATTTTATGCACATGATGCCACAAAATTTTGATAAAATTTTTTCGTCTTCATTCTACAAATGCTCACTGAATACGGCGGTGGTTCTGTATGTGATCGCTGTGAAACAACACGCCACCCACCCTGATATGCCCGTATGCAGGCGTGTATCTCAACAGTGTCGCAATTTCATTTAAATTCGCCATAGCTATGCGCCAAGCCAACACATTGTCTTCATACTGTAGATATTCTGTCATTTGGAGTGCCGTGGTGTATGGGATACGGTCGGATTTGGCCAGCACGAAGACGTCGTCCAATAGTTGACAGCGACTTTCCACTGAGAATGGCTGTAATACACGGTATACGGTATACATGTACAATAGGTATAGGTCCCTTTGATGAATTCTCATCTAAACAGCCTGGATTGAGTTCGAACTTCGAAATTGAATACTTCATTTTTTAAAGAGTAGAACAAATATTATAGCTACAGAAGCCTCATGATGGTGCTCATTTTTGGCTTTGGTTATTTTTGCCACACCCTCACGCGCAGTTTAGAAACGCGTGTTACACCTGTAGTGGTTGGAACGAACTTCAGAAACCAAAAAATATGAAATAATTTCCAACCGGAAAATTCGTCTTCAACGCAGCTGACAGGAGATCATAGTTTTTCTGATCGTACATGATGCGATAGTAGGCGCGCGCATCCGGGTTGACGATCACCCACGAATCGGCCTCGAGGTTCGTCAGCGTGTGTTTCGGTGCTGCAAAAAATTGTAAACATGTTTTTCTCGCGACGATGTCACACTGATTTCCTTTTTCCGCACCGCATCCTACTTTTCACCAATAACTAAAAAGCAGCATCTGCAAGCAAACGGCTTGTGCACCGTGTCCTGTTCGGTTGCGGCTCGTTTCGGTCGATTTTCACAGACCATCGGTGCACCAGGTCATCATCAGTTGGAATATGCACCAGATGACCAGGATGTTGCACCAAAAAAGACCACCATTGCGACCTATAGGTCTCAGAATGGGGAAGCCCATCTGGTGCTTCCGCACTGACGATGACCCGGTACATCGCCCGACTGTGGAAACAGCACACTGAAATGGTTGTGTGCGATGATGTTTCACAGACGGCACGTATAACAACGTACGATCGTCCGGTGTAAGCCATGCGAATCGTCGCTCGTCGGGAAACGTAGCCACTCGATACCAGATCGGGATGTACCATTCGTAACTGCAAAGTCGTGCCGACGTTTGGTGACTCTTGCGTCACAGGACACTGGGCTATAGCAACTTTGAAGGCAAGTCCATCGGCATGGTCAGGTGCATTTTGGCTTGGTGTTTTGCGATAGGGTTCGAGCACCAATTTCAACCAAGGTAAAAGTTGTTCCCCTGCATTAAAATGAACTGTTACGCTAGTATTATAGAAATTAGGGCGCTAACCCTATCGCAAAAACCAGCTCAGCTACAATTTGCCAGTGCCCAGCCAATGGACTTGCCTTGATACGGCCCTATAACTTGCAGTCATTGTTAGCTGAAACGAAAGGTGTTTGACGGCATCAAACCAACCCACCCATATTCGGGATCCCGATATCTTTCGTCCTCTTGCGCATCGGGATCGAGTTTGAATCGCTCTTGCGTCACGGTGACCAGATTGCCCACTTTGCGTTCCACTGTCAGAATGGGGAAGCCCATTTGCACCGTCCAACTTCGGGCAAACTCGGTCACGTTCAACATGTCGCCGTCCCAACCCGGGTGTTTCGCTTCTCCTTCGGCCATCTAGAGAATGTCAGAAAAGGAAGTGGGACACCCCCATTCAGTCCCGTCCCCGCACTTAGCATTAGGGAAGTAAGTAAACTCACATAGCTGAGTGCGTCCCAGAGTTCCGTGTTGTTCGCATTACTGTACTTGTATTTCTTGAGATAATACTAAAAATAAAATGGGGAAGTCGATATTTTCAAGTGTGGAACATTTTGGAAAACGTTCGACATTGTGGGCACGCCTCACCTGCAACCCTTTGGTGAACGTCTCCTTGCCCAGAACGTACTCGATCATTCGAATAACGGACGCGCCCTGAAAAATCAGGCAATTTTTGAAACATAATATTAATAGATAATGCTAAGTACAATACCTTTGAGTAACTGATGCTGTCAAATACATCCTCGATCTCTCGCACGTATTGTATTGGAACGTACAATGGGTGTGACGTGACCAATTGGTCCAGGTCCATTGACCCCAATACTTCCGAGGGCGCAAACTGCTGATACTGAAAAAAGCATCGGGGT
This sequence comes from Rhynchonema sp. JSB1_4, assembly GCA_030248065.1. Taxonomy (NCBI): domain Eukaryota; kingdom Metazoa; phylum Nematoda; class Chromadorea; order Monhysterida; family Xyalidae; genus Rhynchonema; species Rhynchonema sp. JSB1_4. Next base: position 29,936 of record JASAMV010006604.1, read on the forward strand.
TATCGAATGGAACCTGAAAGAACGTTATTGAATCTGAGGACCCAGGTATACGTCCAGGTGTGACGAGATATCGGTATAATCTAAAATATGCATGCGATAATATGAAGTTCCGATTTGGGCCAACAAAGTGAATGCACACGCTCGTCCAAAACAGCAAAGTTCCGAATCAGTCTAATATGCTTGATGCGTCATTCTGGTTCATTCATCGGACAGAGGTTTCAAGAGGCCACACTGCCGAACAACTGGCAAGCTGATGTTTCACAATTCCAATCGCACGCACCAAATGATAAGTCGGTTCGGCATGATGTGTGCCGATGAACTCAACGAACGTGGCGAAACCCTCGTTCAACCACAGATCGTCCCACCAGCGAAGTGTGACCAGATTACCGAACCACTGCAATAATAAAATTAAAGGCATACTTATACTTATGTAATCCTCCATACGCCCTGCAGTCCCCAGATGCCTAGCCCTCTCACGGGTGGAAACTGGGTGAACACAAACGACAGCGTTTCGGGATTGAACACGGAACAAGAAGAACACCGTTGGGGAACATAAGGTTTTTGATCTGTCTACAGACACAGACGAGTAAACGTCGGTTTATAAATGTTTGGTGTTACAAAAAGGTTAATGTTGGATGTGAATAATGTGAACCACGCGAAACATCAAAACAAGCCAGCCCGCCAGCTGCCGCTGATGTTTTAGGCCGAATTGACAACGCATGCGGGTTTCCGCGTTTGCGCGTCAACGTGACTATACTTCAACACCACACGGTGACGCGCAAACGTGCAAGCACCGTCAAGCCCGCCTGACCGACTAACCATATGCGCAAGTTCATGCGCAATCACTTGTGCGACAATTTGTTTATCGAACAACGTGTAGACGGATGGGTCATACAACAGGTACTTCTCTCTGTACGTGATCAGACCCCAGTTCTCCATGGCGCCCGCTTCGAAGTCAGGCAGAGCGATCATATCTGCATGCAAGTAAGTTTTCAGCTTTTTTTACTGTATTTGGTAATCCGGTTTGGTTGGAACGCAAATTTTGACCAGCGTAAAACTTTTTCAGCTATTTTTCGGCTGATCGAAAGAAGTGCTGCAAACCATGGTCAAATCAACGAACGAACATGAAGGTTCGTATGAAGGTTGTAAGGATGGTGTTTCACCCCCAACAAACATACCGCATTTCTCCAGCGGGAACTTGGTGCCAAAATACTGTTCATAATGGCTGAGTATACGTGGTCCTGCGTCGATGGCATACTGCGTCTGGTCCTTGACCTCCCGTCGCGCGTACACACGAAACTTAAAAACGAAACGTTATTTTTATGGAGTGCAAAACTTAGCTTCCTATTTAACAAATAACAAAATGACAAAATTTTAACAAAATACAATTATACTTACTCGGACTCCATTGACGATTTTCTCCGAGTAATCAAAGTCACACACAACTATTGCCAGCAGATAAGAGGACATTCGAGGAGACTCTTTGTAATCCGTTAACATCCAGTTGCCTCTGGAAAGGGTGTTCTTTCGGGTAATACTGTTTGTTCTCCAAGGCTGATCTCCGAATAAATAAATTTAAAAATTCATAAGATTAGACGGATCTTTTCCCGCCACGCACCCAATGGCGTAGCTGGCATTCTCCATGGCATTCGACAGTGCTACCGTACCCACCGGATGGATTACGGTAACGGTGAACGTTGCCTTCATCTGTGGCTCATCGAAGCAAGGCAGCGCACGACGCGCGTCCGTCGGCTGCATTTGACTCGTCACTAGGTACCTGGATGAAAGGGGCCAGACTGGAATCAGGTTTACGCCTGAACGCCTAAATGTTCGTGGAAAAACAAATCCACACAGAAAAATCATTTATAGTCCAGCTCATGAGACGACCGTTTTTTTTTAAAGCTTGCTTGGCCAGATTCAAAAATGCTCCGGTTACACGGTTTCGAAAAGCAAAAGAAAGAGATTGGGCTGACAGAGATGATGACAAGTTCCAGCTGGCTGACCTCAATTTGTTGCGTGCTTAGGCTGTGAGCAGATAAACGCGGAATGGCAGATTTCTGCATTCCGCATTCCGCGTTTATCTGCTCACCTTTGTGGAATTTTGAATTTCTGCAAGTAAATTTATGCTTTTGGTCAAACATCTCAGTTGCTGTTTGCGTTAACATGCAACATTTGAGGTCAGCACGCTGGAAGTTGTCATCGTCACCCAAGCGCGCACCATTCCGCAAAAGTGAGCAGATAAACGCGGAATGCGGAACGCAGAAATCTGCCATTCCGCGTTTATCTGCTCACCAATTTCCGCATTCCGCGTTTATCTGCTCACAGCCTTGGCACGCAACGTCGTTCAACACACAAATGTTTTGGGAGTGAAAAGGGAATTTACGCACCGAGGTGGAGAGCGTGTTTTTACTAAATGCGTGCGTTTCTCTTTCTTTTGTTTCCTAAATACGTGGAACCGGAACATTGTTGGATCCGCACAAGCCAACTTCAAGAAAAGCGTCTCATGAGCTCGTGGTTGGACTATACATGAGTTTGTGCCGCATGTTATTGCATTTTCACTTCGAAAGTGGTTTCAGAGACTGCCGGTGCACCAGGCCATCGTTAGTACAAGAAACAGCAGCAAAAAAGCAAAAAAAGCGTTTGTTTTCAAGAATAAAGCTAACTGATATGTACTGTGGTCAACACAGGTCGGCAAGCAAAAGCCGTATAGTCCATTCATCAGCTCATGACACTTTTTGTCACCTGAAAGGCTTGACAGGAACCAGAGCTGTTCCGGTTCCGGATGGCTTACGAAAAAGAAAAAAAAAGAAATCGGTTTTTAGTTCATTTTCGTGCGCCGTTTTCTCTGACATTGCCTTGCGGAGGAACAGTTTTTCGCAACGGAATCTGAACATCACAACCAAAAGTGCCATGAGCTGATGGACGGACTATAACTGAAGCAGCTCTGAGTGAGCAAGCGTGAGAAACAACAACAACGGCATTCGGCGGCAGTTGACGAGTTTAATACAAGCCAAAAGACACAAACCTAGTGGATCCGTCCGGTGCCTTGTAGCTGCTCCTGTAGAGTCCCTTCAATTCATTGGTGTTTATCGGTGCCGTGTATTTCATATAAATGGTGTAGTTGTTGTCCTTCGTCAGGCTGCCGTTCAGCACGAAATGGACAAATTCTGTAAATGTGTGCTTGGAATCTAATATTTTTTTTGGTTTTTGATGACACGATAAGACACTTTAGAAGAGCGAGGTTGGCAGAGAGATTCTGGTTTTTTTACCGACGAAGAATTTTTACCTTTTCGATCAATCTTCAATCGAAAGTTTCATCACATCCCTTCCGATCCCAACCAACTACAGTAACCCACCAAACTCGTCTGCTGATCCTACCCATTACATCACTAATTTACCAAGTTCCAATCAAGAAGAGACTAAACTCATCGCAAACAATCCTTGAATAACTATGGATGTTCGCCTTTTCATCCACCGGACCAAAAGAAACAACAGCACCATGGCAAGATGTACAGTAAGCAGTACAGCTGGACACAACCGTGTTGGCCTCTCGAGCAACCTTGGTCGCCCAGAACTTTGAAGCTTCGAGGCAACTTGGAGTGGAGTGATGGGAGCTCAAGATCGAACATAATAGATCGCCCAAAGGACCAAGATCTACTGGGGTCGACTCGATCTGGCGCTTAGTGAAATTGAGTGATATTAATTTACTTTCTTTTGCCTAGCCCAGATTTGTTAGTCGTTCGGTGATACTGTGATTATCTCAGTGATCCCGTTTGATGATTTATTCTAATTAAAACGCCCAGAATGAAAAAAAAAAAAAGAGCGAGGTTATCAGCTCGTTATGTGTGGAGACACCGAAACGTTTTTTTGCTTTATTTTTTGTTTTGGGGTTTTATGATGATGAGGATGGGAAGTTGTCATCTCCTCTCATAAATTATTATGACATGATTTATCAAATTGTGAAAAAAAATGTTCGTCATTCTTCCCTTATTTAATCTTTTCGCAACTTTGAAACACTGAAGTTCCCTGTCAGTCGCGGACTAGCTCACCCACAATTGTTCGAATTTTTGGTGCACTTTTTTCAAAAACAATCCCACAAAGTACCTTTCTCATTGTCCATCACCATTTCCACCAGGTAGAAGTAGTCCAACATGACATCATCCGAATGCCAAATCTCAAACGAATCCTCTGTGATGTTGAGCTCATTCTGATTCAACGTAATCATATCAGTCGGCTCGAGACAGTGAAATTCTATGTATACTTCGCCTGCAATTGATGAGATTTGGTTGGTTCGGTTTTCACGGGCCACCCTGTGGTGGTGCACAAGGTCATCGTCAGTGTCAGAGAATCTAGAGCAGGGGATTGGGGATTAGGAATAGGGATTTGTGACCAACATTTTACACAAACAGAGCACCCGGACTCCAGCACGAAAATGTGTTTGATAAGCTCGTTAAAACATTTGTGGAAATCATCCACTAATATTGTCAAATATTATCAGTTTTCATGATCTGTACTTATAGCACTCTTCAGCCGGTGTACACCCAAAATTGATAATGGCCACAACATCCCACCCGCCAAACCGACCATCTATGGTGAAATTCTTCTCCTCATCATACCACAATCGTCCGTATGGTGTGTACGTCTGCAGCGACCAATTGTAACGCGTTGGACTGAGATTCGTTGGCAGCCGTAGACTCGACGCTTCCAGTTCAATTTCGCCGTCGTCAGAAGCGGATGACTCTTGGTCTTCGTAATCCTGAATTTGAAAGGTTGGGGTCATAGCATGCCGTTGAAACAATGGGCAAGCTGATATACAGTTGGGCTGGTTTCAACATTTCGCATGCCCAATCCCGATGAAGATCAGGGTCGGCAAGTGTGACCTATAGTGTGTCCAGCTTAAGGCCTAGGGGACGTTTCACGGCCCGAATGCCAAAGAGGCGATAAGGTGAGATGAGATTGAACCATTGATAATACAGATGGTACTGTGGTACTGTGGCTTATGCATTATTACCTAATTTGACGACTTTGATTTGAAGACAGTACTGTTAGCCGTGATGGAAATGTTTACGTGCTGTACGTATTGGTGTATGCCTGTGAAGGTTTCAATTCGAGAACGAGAATGGTTTACCTTTTGGCCTCAAATCGGGGCCTGAGCGGTAGCGTATGTCCCATAAATGGTTGCCCGGTGAGTGCCGGCAGCAAAAATTTTGTAAAAAACAATGTTTGAAACGAAAATAAGCCGAAATCTAACCTCAAAATCGCATTTCTTCTGTTCGACCGGCTGTTGGAGTTGAAAATGTGATTTTGTGATCAGATAGACACCGATGACTGCGGCCAGCAATAGAAGCACGACCAGGATAAGCACAACGATAAGCACCTGTGCGATCAAAGAACGTAAAATTTACGGTCTGCTGTCTGAAAACTGTTGCACAATTGCGATAATTATCGGAGTGTGAAAAAATGATGTTGAAGGGCTTTACAACATTCGGGCACACGATTTGTCAATTGATTGCATGTACTTTCGATGTGCTTTCATTGACGGTGCACCAGGTCATCGTCAGTGCAAATGCCACGCGGCGGTTGTACCGATGGCATGAAACATCACTCTGTGCGCGAGCACACAAAGGGTGGTATTTTCGAAACGGTGTAAAGGTCAGTTGGGTGTAAAGGTCGGTGGAAAGCTCGGTCGACAGCCCAGTGTGATAGCCCTCGGTGTAAACTTGAAACATTCCACGTTAATAACAGGCAATGTTTCACGTTTACACCGAGCTACGCCGACCGAGCTTTTCGACTGAACTTTACGCCGACCCTTACGCCCACCTGACCTTTACACCGTTTCGAAAATTCCACCCAAAGCGCCGTCCAGGGTTAAATCCATGGAAAGAGCAGACAAGAGTGAAAAGTACATTACGTACCCGTGTCAATGAATTTGAATATTTCTTATTTGGTGGATCATCGGCGACCATCCGTGAGCTGCGTCGCTTGTTCGGTTTCGGATCCGTTGACTGTTTGCCATCAGTTTTCGAATTGCCGCCCCTAACGACCACGGTGGTTGGCCCGGGGACGTCAGTAGTCGTTGGTTTGCCATTCACTGATGTTTCATTATTCGTACTGTTTCGGTGTTTCTTATTGTCCGCCGAACCAGAATTGTTATTATTCGATCCGGGAAATGAATTTCGGTTGTTCGGCTGTGATCGATTGGTGTTTGAGTTGAATACAGGATTGTTCATAGATGAACCACGTTCGAAGTCATAGTAGGCGGGCGGCTGACGTTGACGGGGTTTCATTGGATTTGTACGATCTTCGGTGAACCCACCGGATGTGCCTGTAAGTTTCACGTGTTTTTCTTGTACAAACTTTTGTGATTTTTTCACACGCGTTTTGTGGTTTTATATAGCTATATATAGCTATATTTCTATGACAACGACTAGCTTTCGAGCAAATGTGTGCAGGGTGACCCATGACGGCTGTGGACACGAAATGCATAATCACTGCTGATTATATGTGCAGAATATTGTTTTGGCATCTGTGTTGTTTATTGTGTTTCAAAGGTTTGTTTTTTTCTGTAGATGTTGTTTTTAAATTGGACCAGACCGCGTAAAAGTTGCTCCCTCACGTGCGCAGCGCATGTTGGTCAAAGAGATAGTGATTCAGCTTCATTTGAGTGCGTCCAGTGGTCAAACACAAATCAACACATCAATAATCGTAAAAATGAAATATTTTCCTAAAGTTTTAACCAAAACAGATAAAACGGACATGCTTTTGAAGCTTCGTCACACCACTGGTACCCACCAACCCAAAACCAACCTAATTGCTCCGGGTACACGTCACGAACCCTGTGTTGTCCCGTACGGCCCGTGCTTGGCTGCGGTATCTGTGTGCCTTCGTACATTATGACTCGGGGGGTCCTGTTCCGGTCTGAAATTGGGTTACTGTATGTATTTGTGTATCTGTATGTGAATGGAAATTTAGTGGTGCCAGAAATTAAATGCGCAAGCATGGACATACATAGGCTCAATCTTGAAGTTATTCCGGACGCCCATACCCACGAATGCACAAACCTACCGTAAGTGAGCAGGCCTACAGTATAGTTACTGCTTGGGGGGCGACCATGCTAATTATCGCCTCCGGGACTCTATTCATGGAACATTGCGCGGCCTGTTGTATACCTGCAATGATCTAACAGCAAGTGAGGTCTGCCCGTTCCGATGTGCTTTCATACCGACAAACGCCAGGTGCCAGGCCTCATCAGTGCACATTTAGATGCCCCAGATCCGCCGCAACACTAACATCGAGCCGTATTTCTGCGCACAAAATTATTCGCGCATTTCGTTTGCTTTTTGTGAATGAAACCGAACAAATTATGACGGACAAAGATGAGGCAGGAAAACGGCAATTAGCCGGAGACAACAATGACGCACGTGCAGGATTTGGCACCAATGTATAGTGGGTACATAATGTGAGAGACATGGTGACCTCAGTGCTTGAATATTGATACATATATAGTATTGAGTACATTACATACTTGAACATTAATGTGAGCTTCATGTACACAACGGTGGGTACACATATGTACCTAAAGGTTCACCCGATCCTGTACCCTGACTTTTATGAACCATTATTTTGAATAATTTGAGTTCTGGGGAACGAGTGTTTGAAAAGGAGGTCAGTCCGCAGCGGCATTTTGTGAACACATAGTGTCCTTCAAAAAGTGTTTGTGTGGCTTTCAAGGTGAAATAATAATAAACGTACTAGTGTGTTGGACATGTAGCGGTGATAGAGTATACATCAGTACCCCAAAAGTGAGCTGATGTAAATGCCCTTGCTCTGAATCTGTGCGCGTTGGAGCGTGAAATATTGAATATCAGGCTGCTGGTATCTGAGAAACACAGAGAAAAATAAAATACGGAAGCCACCCAAAGTTTCGTCTGTCGACATATGCTGGGCTGTGCGGTCAGTGTATTATGGTCAGGGCAATGGGTTATTTCGGACCAAGACGAAAGTTCAAACATGTGAGGGTAAAAATATCCGAAAATGTCGTAAATGACGGTATCCGAAACTTTTTACATGACAACAACAAAAAGCCTGAGAAACGCAATTTTATGCGAAAAAGACTGTAAATAGGCATATGGAAATTTGCATAACTTTCTGGCCGCCTTGGAAAATATTAATAATAAAAATGGGGCTCTCTTTTGCGTGTCCGCATACACCATTGCATTCCATGCTGCGGCTTGTGGACAAATAAGATTTTGTTTGAACGGTTTGCGGGCAGCAAACTTAAAAATGCACAAAACCACAACAAAAACGTGCACAAAAACTGGGGTATCACAGTCGGTAGGCGCTTAGCGACTACATTTACATTTTAGATTAAGGGTTAAAGTAAGGGATGACGATTTAAAATAAATATCAGCAGCAACTTTGGGGATCGTGTACATTGTATTAGAGCCGCGCACCTAACATTTTGCGCAAGACTCTCTGTTTGCTGCTTTATGCAAACGGGGAAAGTTCTCACAACATATACCTGCAGAGCCTCCTGTTGGGGAAAGCGCAAGATTGCAATTATTCAGTAACGATACAAACCCCAGGTGATTTTCATTTGTTCGTAATGAAAAACACCTTTAATTGCTGCTGGAAAATAACGTGGGACTTATTTTTTATACGCGATTATCTATTTTGTGCATCAGACTTGCAATTGTATCTAAACTGCAATAATGTGAAGCAGTGGTGAAACAGGAATTCAGTGCGAAAATGTCAAAGAAATAAATGAAATCAGTAATCACTGTAAAATGTTCATGAGTTTTTCTAGATTTGAAATTTTTCGACGCAACTGGAACTGCGCGCGATTAAGAACCGCGTCAAGTGAAACGCACCGCATGAAAGTAATTTCGAGATTCGCACAATAACGTTGAAAACTAAATAACATAAATATCCATTACGAAACTCACAGATCGTGTAGCGTGTACGATTAAAAGAAAATAAAAATAAAAGCCAACAGAACAACTACACACGCATAGCGTACTGCCAGCGATATCAAATAATGGCAAGATCTGGCTCAGCAGATAAACACAGCGTGACACACAAAAACGATTTCAACATTATTTTGACGCGGTCTTTTTCGCGCACATGAAAAAGTGTGCCTTTTTTGGCTGCTGTTTACGCGTGCGCATGTCAAATCATCAAAGACGAAGACAGTGATAAAAACGTGAAAACTGTTTCCTGTGCTGTATACGTTAAAGATGAACATTTCGGTTCATCTGGATTGGCCCCATTCCATGCTGTGTGCGTGTGAGCAAGTTGAGTCAAGTGACGAGGGTGGTGCCTTAGATCGAGCTTCGGAGATTTATGATGTTTCATTCACACGCATATACAACCTCTTGGACAGGGCTAAAGATAAATCCGAGCCTATCGAATGCCCAGCGCTTGTGTGCAAAAGTATCGCGTTCCTACATACATAGCAAGCTCAGCAGTCAGACTCTTATATGCAAATGCAACACCGGTGTGCGTAAGTGTGACCTTGTAATGAACAACAGGCGGTCTCACCTTGTGTCTGTAACGGTGCTTGTTACAGTTTGGTTGTTGCAACTAGTTACAGGTTACAGTTCTCACCAGGCGAACGCTACAACGTGCACGTGAGAACCCGAACTAGCAATCAGTGCAAAGTGCGTTCATTTTGCGAATAATTTCAATTTTAACCGCCCAGACTTGTTAAAACAAGGGAAAACGATGCGGTTTCGGGCCCAGGTACGATGCTGGAAGCAGTCTAGATGTACACATACCTGCATGGTATACATCGTTGTGTTGTCAAATCAAAATGAAAAGTGTCCGAAAAATAACGGTTCAGCCTTCATCGCGTGAGATAATATTTTGATAAAATATTACCTGATCAAGAATTATGCACCTTTTGGTTTTTAAGAGGACATACACAGTTCTTACAGGTATTAATTTTTTAATTCATAAAATGAAAAATATGGAAATAATGGATACATGTGGCGAGTGCGCATGTTTGAAAACAATTTTAACAAAAACTAAAAATAATAAAAAGTTAAAGGCTTCAATTTTCAAAATAATGAACATTAGTCATTCCATAGGCTCGCCCATATCAGATTTTCAATAATAAATCAGCGAGTCAGCCATAATAATTTAGGTTAGAAATTGTCATTCAGATATACGCTTGTTATTACACAACAGCCAGAAACGTTTTTAGCACCGCCCGCTCAGGCCAATGGAAAATCTATCTAATTTTCGTGTTTGGGAATTTTCCAAGGGCAAAAAGTTACCACGAGCATGGTAACAACGCGAATACGCAGCAAACGTGAAAAATCGCCCCAGAGTTGTTTTACCATGACTCAGACGGCGCTAAATCATCCTGAAGCAAGTTCTAGGTTCGAGTTGATTGTAGGTTCCAGAACAAGAACTGTCCGAGGTATTGCTGTGATAAAAAAGGTCACCACCTCTGCCTGAAAGCATGCAATTTTATTTATCCAACGAGTTTAAACCAGTTCGGGATTTTTCATACACCCAAACGTGGGTGATTATTTCATGCACAGGTGCAAAAAGTGACTAAAATCCAATTTTATTGTGGGCGGTGTTGCGGATTTACGTTTCTGACTGTTGCGGTGCGCTATGCAGAACGGCTTGTGCTGGTAAAAAAATTGTTGTTGACAAAAATCACATGTTTTCAAAATGATAAAAAAACGGCAAGTTACAGAAACATGCTTGCGTTTAGCATTTTCAATTGCTTCAGGTGCTACGTACGTCGGGAACCGGTTTTTCATGTAGTGATTTTTGAAGAAAGATTGGGAAATGCGTCATAACGTTTGAAAAGAGATGAAATTAAAAATTATAGACCTGCATTTAATTGTAAGCTTAAATGTGACAGTTCGATGATTATGACACACGAATTTTTTAAAAACAATTTCCTTGCGTTGCGTGCACATAATTTTATGCGATTTTCGATATAGAATACGATGTATAGTAACAAAATGCCCAAGACATCTCTGGCGACCAGATAAGAGCCGGAAACAAAAGAGCTGCATTGAAGATAAAATGGAAATCCATATAGTACCATGTAACCGAATTAAAAAATAGAAAGAATAAAAACAACCGGCAGACAAAATATAGAATGGTTTTATCATGATAATATAGGGCAAAATCGGATCTAAAACGGCTTGCATTACGTGATCCAATCTCAAAGGCACTCCAGCAGGGTAAGTAGTAAAAACACAGAAGCCCAACTCTAAACTAGACGCAGAGAGACTCAGAGCTATCGATGTCGAGCATAACGGACCTCGTACCATTTGACATAAAACTGAGCTATAACGCAGAATTTATATGGATACATGGGTATACTTGGCAAGCTCACACACAATGGTCGGCTCAGGCTTTGTTCGGGTCCGACAACGAACATGCAGCCAAGAACAAATGCAAATCCAAACCAAAACAACCATTGGAGTGAGCTGGTCTTGGAGTGAACATCAAGATTGAACGCAACGCAAGCAAACCATTGCGACTACGACCACGTCAGGGAAGACCAGGGCGGTGCACATCTTATGACCAGCGTAAATATTGGTCATTCGTAGTCGTGGTGCTTGCGTTCAAGCATGATGCGGCCTTTGTACACGGTCATGGACATAATAAGGTCTACACATTCAAATAGTCCCACGCATCACCCGTATCACATCGCATGTAGTACACTTTGCCATTCTCGTTCTGAACGCACGTTTCCACCGGTTTCAGCAATCTCCTGAAAAGCGTGCCAAGGTTGCCTTCATTCATTTTGATAGATTTTAATAATTCCTAGCACTGTGACAATCAATATGATGTAACGACCAGTGTAATTGTAATCAACTCACCATTCATACCATACGCCACCTTCATCGCAGCGTCTGCGCATTTCGAGCTCAATTTCGGTGCCCTAAAGTTAGCAAGGTGAAAAAGAACAGAGTTGCTTGCTCAGTTCTATTCTGGTGATAAAACTTGTGGACGGCTCTTTGACAAAAGGAAGTTTTAATTGCTGCTTGATCAAACGGATCACTGAGAGATGCGGCTTCTGACGAGTCTTGAAAAAAAAATCAAAATCTCAGTAAAAATTAAAACCGGGTTGGCCATTACTTTGCGGCATACTATACTCTTTTGCTCACCGACCGAGGTAACACCAGGCAAGACAAAAAATGCCAAAAAGGTACTTTTGCGCCACCGCGTACCTCTTTTTCCACCAACAGTGGTCGTCTAAGCGGGAACACAACCGGGAACCAGCTGAACATGCCTATACTCCTCGTGTGCGGTTCGATAGAAATGTGATAGCGACCCTTGTACAGGTCGGCGTAGAAGTAGCCCTTGAAGCCGGAGATCTGCGAGGAAAATATGTAAATTTTGAAATGCTATGCTATATTTTGACAAATCTTGGGAAATTTTGCACCATAAAAGTGACATGCTGACTGCATCCTTTTTTGGAGAGGAGTGGACAAGCTTATCCCGCGAAGCAAAAACTGTACAGCATTTGTAAATAAAACATCAAGTTATAAACATCATTTGTAAACATAACAAATGTTAGGCACTTAATTGGTCTCAAATTCAGTACCCAATCTAATCTCCTGCATGGGTATTCCATTTTCTGAAATGCAACACTTCGTGGTGATGCATTTTCACAGACGGGTGTTGACCAAGGTCACCGTCAGTGCTCAAACACTAAAAAATTAAAAAAAACCCATGTGATTCAGAGCATATACGGTATCCCACCTCACATTCACAGGGCGCAGTCCATTTGACAGTCACAGTTCGGTTATTCGAGTTTGCATCAGCGATATTCGGGTTGGGATGGTGGAAAGTGAACACTGGTTGCACTACCTGAAATGGTTGGAAGTGTGATTCATATAAAGGCAATCTACGGGAGGTTGTCACTCAGCCCCCGAATACCGTAACCCACCGTAATATTGATCTGCAAGGATCGTGTCGAGACCAATATGTTTTTTATCTATGTTTTACGTGTTAGCGCCAACACCAACCAACATTTCGAAGTTTTGGTGATCGCGCGCACGATGACAATTTCCAGCTTGCTGCCGCTAATACACGTGTCGATAAGCAGCGATCAGCATGGGTCTCGCAACGATCTTGCTTGCGGTGGGTTACGGTATTCGGGGGCTGAGTGACAACCTCCCGTAGACTGCCTTTATGTAGTTCGCCTGTGACTCGTGTGGTCTTTCGTATTGTAATTCGGTTGGAAAGGCTTATTGTACCGTGGTCAAATCAGATCGCCAAATCATGTCGTCAACTTATTATTTCTCGCGCTCATTTGGCGCTGCTTGATTTGACGACACGATTTGACGAGTATGTTTTGGCGAGTATTTTTCATCTTTCAGGCTGTTTCCGCATCGAATCACACATCCCTGAGACTGGGCGCGGCACACATAAACGCAGCCAGTGAAACATTTCCCAACAGGGCAAAACTACGCTTCATACCCAGTCGGTGCTGTCAGCCAAATCATGCGATGCAATGAGAATATTCCAGATTTCCAGAGTATGTACACAACAAACCCCCCCAACCTTGTCTCCTCCCCATGAATGACAGCTCAACAACTGGATCACATACGGCAAGTCGGTGACGTCACAGTCACGTGATCGAGTCGGCGTACGGTCGAGTGGTGGGTGGGTGGACGGCTATAAATATATGTAGATATTTGAATTATGCAACGTATTTTCCGGTCACCTTTTTTCGACCTATGTATATTTATAGGCGGGTGGTACACCAAGCCAGTGGTGTCGTTAGGGGGGGGGGGGTTACCCCCTGGTATGGGGTATGGGAAATCGGCCGGGGGTATGGGGTATGGGAAATTTTTCACTTTTGGAACAAGCACCCCTAAGAAATGACTTTTTGACCCCGAGAAGTACCAAAATTGACCATTTTTCACCTACAAATGTCAAAAATCGCTTGCTGCCGCAAGAAAACTCTGTTTTAGGCACTTTTAGACCACTTTTTGGTACTTTTTGAAGATTTTTGGGGCCATGTTTTCAGAAAGCCGCCCCTCGGGTATGGGAAATTTTTGAATTTTTGGAGAAACCCCCTGGTATGGGAAATTTTTGATTTTTGGGGGTATGTATGGGAAATTTCCCGAAAATTGGGCTGGGTATGGGAAAATTTCGATTTCTCAACGAAGCCACTGCACCAAGCCATCGTCAGTGCGAATCAGTCAGGCGTCATAAAAGAGCGTGCACTAAAGATAGTGGGTAGACAAATCAGTCACGTTCATTACAGCAGCTCTAAAAAAGTTAAAAATACAAGGGATGCGAGAGCATTTACTAACTGTTGTATTTAGCAAATTGTTGAAAAAATTATTTTGGAGTCCTGTCTACGCCTAGGTTTCGCGGGGTATTCGAGACCATCGGCGTGACGTTGTGTCCCCCGCTCGTCAGCCGAATAGCACAATAACCGAAACAAACCTAGAGATGTAAATTTCAAACCCTGTTGAAACATCAAGCGGTATCACATTACTGTCCATAACATAGTGACCACACCTATACACATCAGACGTTTCAACATATAGGCAAACTACCCCAACATGAGCTCGATTTCGCAGCTGGCAGAATAGTGAAACATTCTGACGTGGCTGCTGATTTGGGAAATGTTACACGTTGAAGCATGCAAAGTGGAGGATGATGATTTTCTCTTTCTATTCGTTTTGAACACACACCCCTGCGAAATCGGGCTCATGTTGGTGTAGTTTGCCTTTACATAAATACAAACTTTTCAGTGGCACAACCACTGAACAAGAGACTACGATAGCTGCAAGTGTTTCGAGTCGAACATAACATCAACGCGAAATTTGCCGACAAACATTGACAGGCACAGAAATCACTCAAAAAGCCAGCCAACAATTCACAATAACCTGTGCATCCTGCGTTCTATTTGCGTTTGTGCCATCATAATACGCCTGCAACTCGGCCGTGGGATAGACGGGCTGCCGGCCACTGGTGACCGCGTTCCACGCGTTACACTCTTGTTCGTAAATGGCGTTGTGCAACTTTTGCGAATTGATCGGCTCGACGAAACTGAAATGAT
The DNA here is from genome assembly GCA_030248065.1 of Rhynchonema sp. JSB1_4. Taxonomy (NCBI): domain Eukaryota; kingdom Metazoa; phylum Nematoda; class Chromadorea; order Monhysterida; family Xyalidae; genus Rhynchonema; species Rhynchonema sp. JSB1_4. The sequence goes on from JASAMV010006604.1 coordinate 44,991, forward strand.
ATTTATTGCGTGTTTTTGAGAGGATTGGATTATGAAGCAGGTTGACTTGAAGTATTAGATTACAGCACTGCCAGCTGCCACTGGCTGTCTGTATCGTGCTGACCAAATGCTTCGCTGATGTTTCACAGAATTGATACATTCTCTTCTCTAAACCTTTACTTCAGCCGAATGGAATGAGAGATGTTTCTTCCACAAAATCGTACTTGAGACAGTCACAAATAAACATTTACTTGAAACTGCCGTTCCTTCCGGCGGCGTAAAACACAAAGGAAAACCAACAGAAAAATAACAGTCCAGGAATCATTGTAACACCATAATAACGCAAGCATGTCAATTTTCGACACGGATGCTAAATCTACAGTTCACAATTTTGATTCTAACCAGCGTTCAAACCCAAAAGTGTTCATCAGATATACGGATAGAAGGCAAGTCTGGGACAGGCTGGACGAAACTAGATCGAAAGCTCAAACGCAAAACATTTGTCTGTGAACAAAAAATTGACCAAGTCACCTCCGGGTACGTGCCCGCTATTGAGTCTACATGAGTCCGCAGAATAAAACAGACACATTTACCTCGTATAACTCTGCGGAATCGATATACCATCTTTGCGCAACAGATACTGCGCGCCATCCAAACATTCGGGACTGAGCTCGTTGTCACCAAAACTGCCCAACAACTCAGAAATGATCAGATCCGCTTGTCCGTCCAGTTGACTGATCTTGCGCATGTCCGAGTTGATTATTTGCACCTGCAACAACATTTATCATTTCAAATTATGGATTAGATCAGATACAAGCACGACACAACTCCAAATCGCTCGTGCTTAGGTACAAACTCCTCGATTTTTTAAAGACTTTGATGCCCTTTGAACAAGTGCCCTCGTGAATGCTAGAATCTTTTCCATTCTCATGGAAACTTTCGTGCAAAAACAGGACCAAAGCACGTGCATACGAAAGCGTTAATGTAGCGCTTCACCGCTCTGACAGAAAGGTTTGGCGTGAGTGAACCCATCTTTTGTACAAGTACACTCATGTTTTCAAACAGCAGCAACCACAAAAGTCAAAGCATGTGCTAAAAGTACCTTTCCATTCCATTCCGTTTCATTCTTGTGCTGCAGCATCATGTACGAATATCGATTTTTCTCCACCGCATATAGATCCATGTTGAAATGGTGCTTGGTTTTCGATAACGCCGACTCGTACGCGGCCAGTGCTTGCGTCACCTGCAGTTGGTGAGGATGGGATGGGTCAAAACTAGTACCTCGCCATATACTGTGCACCTCATCATTTGGTAAAAATTTTCGTTCTCTCCCAAACACGGAAGAGAACCACGCAAAAAATGCTTGCATGGCTTAGCTCTGCTACTCTCCTGCTTTATCAGACAAGGGGACCATGCATCACTACATATATGAAATTTGCGAAACATTTTTTGGCCCGAAAAAAGACAATAAATCTCACCAAAGGACCGCGTCCAGCGCCCAGTACCATTACGATTAGTTTCACATCCTGACTAGCATCTTGCGCCGTCGAATTGCCTGAAACAACATGCTCAATCTACAGTCATGAGTCTGACGATCGCCTTTTAGATATGCTGGTGACTGTCTTTATTTTCTAATTCGAGCGAGTATGGTAAATGAAGAATCAGCAAGCGACAACTGCGCGGTGATTTGTGCATCTCTATCGAAACATTTCTATCCATCGAACATTGCGCGCCGGCTGATTCAGTTTCTAACGTCGGAGACCATCGAAAATCAAGTGCACAAACAGCATGGTGAACAGTAGAAACGAGGCGTTCAGATCGGCCCGGGTCAGATTTTGGTCACTTGACTTTTTGCGTTGGGTGTTTGTTTGCAAATTCGCTAAAGCCTAAAATTTCGACCAGCGCAAACGTTGCTATTCTTCTTGAGGAAAAGAATTTTACACTGGTCAAAACCAGAAATATCCGTTCACACATCATTCCATATCCATTAATCAACAAAAAATTTTGCTTCCGCGACCAAATAAACTCACCAGCCGATCTGATGTCATACAAATCCAACATGGCCGCCTCAATAGCTCGTTGGTACTCTACGTATTTGACCGGATCACGTTCAAAGATCTCGTACGTGTGCGAGTCGAGGTTTTCCGACATGGGTTGCAGTGGCAGCTGAAACATAAGACTGCTTGGCAAAGGCCTAACTGTACTTCGTTCTCTCACGCAACACGAAACAAATTCTCAAGCGCTGAATGGGTTGCGTGCGCGTGAGAACCCATCAGCATGGGAAAATTTGTTGGTTTCGTGTTGCGTGAGAGAACGAAGTAGTTTGGCCCTAAAGCTTTCTTTCGGCGAGTATCTTGATAATCAGCAAGACCGCTCTGTCACGAAATCTGGTGAAATAGGCATGTTGAGATGTCCTGATCTCACCAATTTCAGCCAGTCAGCTAAGATTTTATCAGTTGCCTGGGTGGGAACAGTTCTTCAGCTGGTCGAAACTAGTGTGGTCAACAGACAACAAACCTCTCCATGTTTCATGCAATGTAACTTGAACCAAAAGGCTCGTGACCAAGAACCCCAGAACCTGACCAAGTTCGATATCGCTGGGCACAGAAAATGTTTCGTTTGCACAATACATAAGAGGAAATAGTCATGTTTGCATTTAGTTTCTTTCTTTGCTTTGTCCAAAAAATCTTCGAAACCCAAACAACATTCAACAATATTATATTCAACTTTCAATCCTCGAAATGCCAAAGCACGCTTACGCTTGGTTCGGACTCCCTTGATTCGGCCGGGTCTGTGTAACCCGTTTGAGTCATACGTATGGAGAGACGAGCAGCCAGCTGGAAACAACGGTCCACCCAAGGCGCGCGCACGGCACACTACGTCTACACTCGTATTCTCACACAAACACAATGCATGCTCAATTATACCACGAGCCTATTTATTGGTTAGCTAACACTGGTTCGAGGTTGTGGGGTTGATAGTGCAACTGTGGAACGAAAGGCATAAAGAGGCCAAAAGTAAAATTTTGATGAACAAAAACTGTCACCCGCACGCACACTACTGAATGAAACATTAGACAGTATGGAGACCAATGGTTCATCCGTAGGTGCAGAATTTTTTCGACTTACCTTTGTTGACGAATAAGAAACAATAAAATAAATAGGATCACCACATTGTCAAACAATCAGTACATTCCCACTGACGATGACCTGGCGCACCACCCGTCTGACAAAGCAGGCAGCTAACAATAACAGCGCTCCACACCCGATGCGCACCTGCAAATGATCCTCGTAATCTCTGAACAGTCGTGAATCGTCACCAGAACTGTCGTGCAAGGCAATGCATTGTGTTGTGTTGACCTCGTTTAGTACTTTGTCGCACCACGAGCGTATGACATCCAGATCCCACGTGTTTGTAAGTAGATCGGGGCCGCGCAGCACCATCTGGCAATCGAACGAGCACTGGTCACTACGGTTAGAGCCATGTCGGGCATTGGGTACAAAAAAGTGCAGGTGTCGGATACCTCCAGATGTCGGGTGTTTCGGGACCCGACACCCGACATTTAGGGTTCAAAACACATTCGTTGAGAGATGAACTTTGAGAGAAATTTTTCTTGGAACCAAATGTTCCACTCCAAACCTGAGCTTCTGGTCGAATCATCTGCGTGACCCTGACGAGTCGGTCATGTGCGTACGGCAGATTGGACACTTTCTGCGCGTTGACCATGAACAGATCGATGGGAATGATCACTGCGCCAATCTGTGAATGAAACATTTGTTATTGTAGCTGGAGGTCTTTTCATCTTGGCAACTTTGTCACTACCCGAAACAAAAAAGATAAATTTTCAAACATCATCACTCATTTAGGCTGGGATTCTCGAAACGGTGCCAATGAGGGTTCGGTGTAAGCTCGGTGTAAACTTGAAACATTCCAGGCTAAGAGCAGGCAATGTTTCACGTTCAGGCCGAATTCACAACGCATGCGCGTTTGCGCATTAGCGCGTCAAACTGGATGCACTTCAACACTACGTGCTGACGCGCATGCATTGTGAAGCCCGCCTTACACCGAGCTTACATCGACCGAGTTTTATGCCCAACTCTTGTTTACTCGGTTCACAAAATTCCACCCTTAATCGACGGGGCTTTTCTGGCATTGTTTTGTTGAGCGTTTATTGCTGAGAAATGGGCCGAAGTGCGAAGGGCAGCGATTGATACAAAAGCAACCCTTATCACTACATCCAATGGACAAAACATTTTTGGCTGGTTCATTGTGGGACGTGATTCCGAGCGAATTGCACAAAAAAGAAACTGTTTCCTAACTTCTGAGCAAAACATTTTAGATGACCACTGATCCAAGAACCAGGCCGTACCAACTTTGAAGGCAAGTCCATTGGCATTGACTTCGCTTAGGCACTTGGCTCACTAATTTCGACCAGCATAAACGTTGTTCCCCTGCACCAAATAAACAACTTTTACGCTGGTCGAAATTACCGTCACAAAGTACAGCTCAGCCAAAAGTTGCCTGTGTCCAACAGCCCAAGCCAAGTCCTTGGCTTGCTTTCACTGTTGATACAGTCCTGAACGTTTTTTCGCATTTTTATAATTTCGACATGGCCAGAAATTAGCACAATTCAATTCAATTTGTCCTCTTTTATCCAGGGCAACAGAACATGACCAAGTCAAGACCACAAGTGTGCGCGCGCCAGGTGAATCAATAGTGCACGGACATATGATTTGTCGTGCTCACACGTTAGAATATGCACCGTTGTTCGCAGTCAACCATGTAACACCAAGACAAACCTGTTCGCCCATCCAGCGTCTCGCTGATGTTTCATCACAGAATTCATCGTCCAGGTCAGCAGTCAATTCGAGACAGGCGACAAGATTCCGATGGTTATGTGCCTGAGACAACAAGGCGGTTCGGTTATCACAGAGGCTTTTCGGTTCGAGAGAACGAGGATTATTACGGCGCTATCAGACTGGGAAATACGGTCACGGAAACTCAGTCACGTGACCGTGCTGAGTTTCCCTGCGTCTGTAAAAATGCACGAGGCAACGAAGTTAGAAACTTACCAAACAAATCAGAACCATCAGCAGATTATCGGACCATTTGGAAAACTTCCCACAACCAATAAATCCAAATAACACAGCCTGATACAAAAAACCGATTCCATTACATTACAAAACAAACTCCAACAACTTACTTTCGTGCGAAAGTCCCTCCAAGCGCGCCACACACTCTTTCGTTGTTGTTGTGAACCAGAAGAGACTCCATTGGACATGTGAGCGTCATTCATCTGACGATATAAAGCGTGTAAGAAAGAAAAAAACTATTCTTTGCTTATTGGAAATCTAAAATTTCGCAGACAAAGTCCAGGCTAAATATCAATCGAAACAAATGTAGCGTCATCGAATAAAAACCTGTGAAGTGCCAGTGCCGGTCTTGAACGAGATCCAATATCGGTTGCTGCCGTTTATCTGAGAAAAAAGGCATTCGTTGTCGAATACAGACACACTTTCGCATCAGCAAGATAATCGTATCAACTTATAAAAACTTAGAGCGCTTACAAAAAATCGCAAACCTCACCTTATTGCTCCACAGGCGCTCACGCAGAAAGTTTGCCAAATTGTCACTGCGTCTGATGTCGGGCACGGGGATGGCGACCGCTGCAAATAACAGGGCATCGACTTTTGGGGCAAAATGATCAGTTTTTATGGTTGGCCTTGACGAACATGAATGAAACAGGGCACAACACCAAAAGTATATCCGCGGCTTGGCCGCGGACATTTTTTCTGTCTCGATCTGAATTATTCATAATCTATGTATAATACGCCTGTGACATTAGCCAACGAATTCATGAATTCGCAGCGACCCGCAACATTGGAACTAATTTTTCGAGATCAAGTTCGGTCATGGTGGCAAAACTTGTTACAAATCGCGGTGGAGCACAACCTGTGTGCCGGTCAAAATCACGGAAACCGAAATCGCAAGACACACGCACAACACAACCCGTTTTGCAACCAAACCAGCCTCCACAAAACTGCGCGCGCTTGTTTGCCAGCATACTGCACCCCGGTCATAACAAACAACCTTTACGTTGGTTGAACGTTTGGTAGTCGAAAAAACATCAAATCAAAAATCCGTTACGGACATTTGTTTCAGCCCAGCACACCCGTACCTCACCTTTCAACGTCAAATAGTTTGCGTAGTCGAGCTCCTCCCTGAGCGCAATTTCGGATCTCAGCGCCACCCTCGGATCGGGATGGTCCAGATCGATCCAGGGCGATGTGACGCCACACAGACACGCCGACCACTCGCTCGAATTTAGCTGTGCAATCAATGTGAGCGGCTGATGTTTCACATTCACACACGAATTTTGGGCAGATATGTTCTGATAAATATAAATGAATGCCATCGAATACTAGAATAAGGCTAATCGGGCTTGTGTCAAACTTGGTGATCGGATCGGACCCGTCTTGATGCACTCATACAGAGCAGGTTGAGAAAGATTACAGAGCCACAATTTCGATATTGTTCGTTTTTAGCTACTGGAACAATTCTTACGGTTGTCGAAGACATCAGTGCCACCACCACGAAGTTCCTTACGGTCCTTGATGCAAAAACTACACGAGAATAATACAAGACACATCCGATCCTATAAGTATGTTTGATAACTCTCCATAATCTTGTTTTGCAAATGTTCTTTATGCATAAGTGAATTGGAAGGACTCACGATTGACTCAACAACGCAAGAAACAGGTGACAGCACCTTGGCTGTGGACAGAACAATTGCGCTGTTCAAAATTTTGGTGCAAAGCATCAAGTCCTTCAGGATTCCACCACGGTAAGTCAATTTTTAATTGAATCCCTCTTGCAAGCAACCAGAAGCAAGGAACCGTTTGTTTTCATCTCCAACTAAAGAGCCATTAAAATACTCTTATGATACTCTTGGGAGAAACTTTTCAAACGCGTTGCCTGATCCGTAAAGCGCATTATGCGTATTAGCTGCAGAGGTCACGTGACTGCCAGCCACTCAACACACAAGTCTAACGTAGTGATTTGCGAAATGCTACGATTCAGCTGGCTGCGTGTGCTTTACGGATCAGGTAACGCCTTTGAAAAATTTCTTCCAAAAGTATTGTCAGAGTTTATCCTGTCCACACACCAAAAACAAAACAAATTCCATACCTGTGCAGGCGTCAGTCCAATGTCAGGCACATCCACATCGCTGCTAGGGTCATATTTGGCGCGTTGCACTCCACCCAGTGGATGCAGCACAAATTGCAGGTTGATGTTGAGGAAACGTCTGATCATGCTCTGAAAATGAGCAACAGTGAAAAATATGCACCTTTTCCATCTGTTTTGCCCACGCGGTAAAAATAGCAATGCTTAGGCTTTCAATGAAAATTTTCTGAGGCACCAATGTTCTGCGGTCACAACTAAACACTGCGCCCTTTTTTCATGCAGTACCCAACAGCCACTGGTATTAAAAATGCAAGTCTAAACGCACACTAGAGCAACAAAAAATTCTAATGATTGAGTGTGAAACATTGCAGTTCGTTGGGCAGCCATCGCCAGTTAACAATCCGAGATCGGGGGGGGGGGGGGGGGGTGGTCAAAATTATCCACGAAAAACACGGCGAGCTCGACTTGGCCACAAATACCTGCCGTTCGGATGAAGGCAGCTCGAGCCAGCGTCCTACGTGCGGCCACACCAAGCACATCACTTTGTGCACACCAACCGTAATCTTTTGGTCATGCTCGGCACTTTGCGGCATCAATTGTCCGCCCACCACCGCCTTCATCGGTTTCGGTCCCATTGGGATCAAGGGCACTTGACTGTTATTATCGCCGCGACCAGATGACATTTAGGAGCTTGGATCTGAAAAAGTTATAATCCGAAACATCAGCCGGTTAAAAATTAATTATTGGATTCAAACGCAAAAGCACACACAGAACAGTTAAAGTATTGAGTTAATCGGTAGAATGTACCGAATATTCGATTGCTGAGACGTAACTGTTAAATCACATCATTTCTTTATCAGATGCATAAAAATGAGCAGAAATGACTCGTTTCGCCAACCAATCGTGTCACACAAACAATACCAGCAGCAACAATAGAAACGCAATTGCACGAAAAAAGTGGAACATTATTCGAGATTTTAAGCAAATACCAAGTATTAGGAATAATGTGGCAATCTATGTACCGTAGCGATACAACGAAGATACTACTATGCCACTTTTAAAAGAAGCAAGCTCTACATTAAAAAACACCAAACTGAAAATCGATTGACACAAAAAACAAGCCGCTCCAATAAATGCACGGGGAAATACGCATGCAAAACCGGTTGAAAGTTGCTTTTGAACGCTGGTGGTACTTCAGAAAATTCACACAATGAAAATCTCGACCAAGTGAAAAATGCCTCTAAATAAATAACCGAAACCGGATTTTCGATAAATGGTCAACTATCGTTCATTTATTGGGGACCAGAGCAGTGTTTTTTTACAGTTTGCAACAAAGCAGGTTCAAGATCAGGTGAAAACGACAAAAAAAAATCATCAATAATCGACCAGACCGAGGCAGCAGCAGAATGATTGCATGAAAATTGGCAATGTGTACGGGCGTGACACACCGCTCATGTTGACGTGACCAAAACGTAGATCATGCTGAAACGCAAATAGAATTACGGTTATCAGTTTGAACTTGCAATTATCAAAGAGCATATGAGCACATGTTTGCTTGATCAGGTGATACCGTGCGTAAGAGTAAAGAAAACAAGAGCCAGATCACCTAGAACAGCAAGTCTGCGAAATAAATCACTGATCGGGCACTTTATTCAATTCGAGCACTCACAAGGAATTAGCCCATGCAAAAATGCACAAAATGGGTGGAATTTTCGAAACGGTGTAAAGGTCAGTTGGGCGTAAAGGTCGGTGTGAAGTTCGGTCGAAAGCTCGGTCGGCGTAGCTCGGTGTAAAGGTGAAACATTGCCTGTTATTAACGTGGAATGTTTCAAGTTTACACCGAGGTCTATCACACTGAGCTGTCGACCGAGCTTTCCACCGACCTTTACACCCAACCAGTGGTGTCGTTAGGGGGGGGTTGGGGGGGGGGTTACTCCCCTGGTATGGGGTATGGGAAATCGGACGGGGGTATGGGGTATGGGAAATTTTTCACTTTTGGAACAAGCACCCCTAAGAAATTACTTTTTGACCCCGAGAAGTACCAAAATTGACCATTTTCGCCTAAAAATGTCAAAAATCGCTTGCTGTCGCAAGAAAACTCTGTTTTAAGCACTTTTGGACCACTTTTTGGTACTTTTAGAAGATTTTTGGGGTCATTTTTTTTCAAAACCCCCACCCTGGGTATGGGAAATTTTTGAGTTTTTGGAGAAACCCCCCCTGGTATGGGAAATTTTTGATTTTTTTTGGGTATGTATGGGAAATTTCCCGAAAATTGGGCTGGGCATGGGAAAATTTCGATTTCTCAACGACACCACTGCACCCAACTGACCTTTACACCGTTTCGAAAATATCACCCAATATGGTACTAATGGCAAAACATTTCAGTTGCTTTAGTGACAAGACAAACACTGCGGCCCGGGCACAAGAGCGACCAAAATGAACAAAAACTCAAATCCAATCAAAATCCGGGATCAACAAAACCAACCTGTACAAATAATAGAAGAACGAAATGAGATAGAATCCGAGTTTGGCCCATCCCTCTTTCATACATCGACTCATTTCATCGGCGTTCATTATCGTCGTCGGGTCGTACAGACCGGGACCGCTCATCACCGGACGATTCGCGTATCTGCAAACAAATGGATTCGTTATCTTTGGGTTAGAAGAGTACTGTCGGGTGTCGGATACCAAAAAAGGGCAGGTGTCGGGTACCTGACACCCGACAGTCGTCACAAAGAGTAGTAATTTTGAATGAAACCTTTTTTCGAACCAAATGTTCCCCAAAAAGTGCAAATGTGGCGCTTTGGTGTCTATTTGGTTAGGACCTTTTTGAATTCAGTAAGTTCAGCTAAAATTTGCATTCATGAGGCAAAAATCACATTTTTGCCTGGTTTTGGTCTAAAAACACGATGTCGGGTGTCGGGTATTTTTGCATATTTTCAAAACTGTGTCGCATTTTTTCCCAGATAACTTTTTAGGTAACTCCAGAGTCCAGATGTCGAGAACTACCCCCAGATCTCTACCCCTGTCCGTTCTTCAAGAAGCATTTGTGCAAGTGTTCAGTTAAAGCGGGACAGGGTTTCGCGTCAAATGTTGCGAAAAAACAATGGTCACAAAAGAACCCAAGAACATTTAATGGATCAAAAAAGCAGACGGCTAATTATTTTTGCTTGATATTCTTGACCTTGTGTGAAAAATACGTCAAAAACAAAATTATCGAATCCTGGCAAGACAGAAATAATTTTACCGCAGGGAAGCCGTGGAAATTTATTTGGTTTCCGACAAGAAGGAGCTAGCCCACCCTCTTTATAAGTGACATGATGAGGACCGGCCACATTCTGTTCGGTCACTATAAAATACAGTATGTCCACATATACTTGCGGGCCGGAAAAAAAACGTTTTTTTTTCGAAAAAAAACCGAAAAAAACCGTTTTTTTCCGAGGACCGGAAAAATACGTTTTTATTTTTCCGAAAATTTTTCCAAGTGGCAACTTTTGGAAAAAAACCGTTTTTTCCAAAAATTTCCGAAATATTTTCAAAGGTTGCGAAAGGATGTTGTCAAAACCAATGTAAATCGGTGCTAAACAGTTCAAAATCAGCACTTTTTAATCTCCAGGTGCATTTTTAGCCTGTTTCAGGCCATTTCCAGACAAAATTTTCTCCAAAATAGGCGTTTTTGGACCATGGGTATCCTTAAGTACTGGAAAAATATTTGGAAAAAAACGGTTTTTTTTCCAAAAATATATTTTGCGGAAAAATACGCAAGTATATGTCCACAGCGTATGGGGTGGCAATTATCAGGTTAACAACAGATCGATTGAGGACCAAATTTCTTCAGCTATCCATTATCTACAGGGTTCCACAGTATGAAGACAGAGTGTCACTCTAAGGAGGCCAGACTGTGCATGTGGTAACTGCCAACCCCGCATCCCACCAACCTGTACGCATGATATGCCAGCAGCGGTACATTCCACGCGAGCGAGCCGAATTGGAATGCGAACACAAACATGCAGGTGAATAGTGCGTGACAGATGAATTCGGGCAGGACTAGCTGCAAATAGCAGAAGCAATCGGTCATATCAGATCAGCCACGGGCAGTGTTCACTGGAAAACAAACGAACAAATACCAACAGCGCAGACACAAAGCTTTCAGCGCATGGTCTTTTTTAACCAAATTTACTAGCTTTTAAGATAGTAAATTTTTTCAGGAACTACTAAATTTTAGAATTTAGTAGCTTTTTGCTACAAAATTTTTCATTGGCTAAAAAGAGCTAGTAAATTTTAGAAAAAACCCACTAAATTTTACCTTCTCAGAAGCATTTTTAAGGGGAAATAACGGAAAATTTCGCGCGCTACGCGCGCATTCCGGTCACCTGCTTTGGTACCATACCGTGCCGTTTGTGGCTCAAATGAGCTGTACATCATCAGTTGGTTGATGCCCTAGCTTCAAAGTGCTAAATGTTGCACTTAAAGTACTACTGTTGTAGATGTTTAATGGGCTGGGTACCAGACCATTAATGTGATGTAAACATGTTTCGCTGACCTATTGGGATATTAACAGTTGCGGGACAGTGGTACAACCACAGTAGATTTCAACAACTGGGCCGGTGATTAGGGTTAGAGAGATCTCGGGTGTCGGGTGCCAAAAAAGTGTAGGTGTCGGGTGTCGGGTACAACCAGATGTCGGGTGTCGGTTTTTTTTGGGACCCGACACTCGACACTTACGGTTCAAAACATCAGTTTTGGTGAGAGAAGAATTTTGAGAGAAAATTTTCTTCGAACCAAATGCTTCCGAAGACGCAGAATGTGACATTTTGGTGTTTATTTCGTGTGAAAGTACTTGAATCCAGTAACTTGAGCCAAAAAATTGCACTAATGATGCAAATGAGCAAAAATTTGCCTGTTTTTGGGCCAAAAACAAGTGTCGGGTGTCGGGTTTTTTCAAAAACTAGATGTCGGGTGTCGGGTTTTTTTTGCAACTGTCGGGTGTCGGCTTTTTTTCTCAGATGTCGGGTGTCGGGTACCCCCCCCCCCCCGACCTCTAACCCTACCGGTGATGGTCAGCAGAGTATCAGTGGATCAATGGGGAGCCCCAGCCAGCAAGATAATCCTATTAGCTGTCCAAAGTTATTTCCAAAGGTAACAAACGGCCATTAGCGCGCTTGTCGTCAGTCCATGTCCGGTTGTGTGGTCAAGGTTAACAGTTTTGTTCTTTGTGTGGACAACTAGCTTTGTGTCCGATATGCTCCACAGCTACTGGCTTGTCAATGTCAACAACGAAAAAATGGAGCAGCAGTCATTTCCGCGTTTCGCGTGGGTGCCTGTTAGTGTGGACGTGTATGACAGAAGTTTCTAGCGTGTAGCAACCCACGGAGCTGGAGCACAATACAAAGCACTTCAAACATGACCAATTCAACAAAAAGGAAGATGCAAAATCCCAAAATTTTCGCGCCATCATTCTCCACTCGGTTATACCTTCTTGGGTGTCAAAAAGGCCACTAACGGTAATAAAACGACGTAATATAACCCCCGTTTGATATAAGTCGGTAAATTGTGGAAATCGACAGCAATAAGGTGGTAAACACCTAAAAACGTGGTCTTTGGAGCAAGCTAGTAAAATTTTTGAAAAGCTACTAAATTTTTCAGTTTAGCAGCTTTTTGCGAGTAGCCGAATTTGAAAAAATAAACCCTGTTTCAGCGCAAGCGAAGCGCAAAAATACATGGAATAACTTGGCACAAAAGCCTGCAATTGACATTCGGGCACCTCATTTTTTGTGCTCCTCGTGCACGCATAAGAAAAAACACAAACGCAGGCAAAAGTAAACGCAACTGACATTGTTCATGCTGCGACATTGCTCGATTGGATTTTTGTAATCAGTCTTCAGTTCGTCGATGCAGATAATCTGCAACCAAGCAGGAATTTTCCTTATTATTCACCTGTATGTCCAGCATCAGTGTAGTTCCTGGGGGGGAGGGGGTCCCCCTCGGCAGTGTAGTTCCTGGGGGGAGGGGGTCCCCCCTCGGGTACGCTATCTCCCCCTCAGGTGGTACACTATCCCCCTATCTCCCCCTCCGGGTATACTTGCGGGCCGGAAAAAAACCGTTTTTTCCGGAAAAAAACCGAAAAAAAACCGTTTTTTTCCGAGGCCCGGAAAAAAACGTTTTTATTTTTCCGGAAATTTTTCCAAGTGGCAACTTTTGGAAAAAAACGGTTTTTTTTCAAAAATTTCCGAGATATTTTCAAGGGTTGCGAAAGGATGTCGTCAAAACCAATGTAAATCGGTGCTAAACAGTTCAAAACGAGCACTTTTTAATCTCCAAGTGCATTTTTAGCCCGTTTCAGGCCAGTTCCAGACAAAATTTTCTCCAAAATAGGCGTTTTTGGATCTTAAGTACTGGAAAAATATTTGAAAAAAAAACGGTTTTTTTCCGGAAAAAACGGTTTTTTTTTCAAAAATATATTTTGTGGAAAAACACGCAAGTATACCTCCGGGTACACTATCTCCCCCAATTTTTGCCTAAAATAGGCATTTTTAGGCCTAAAATGGGCATTTTTAGGCCTAAAATGTGTGATTTTTGGGTCAATGTTCTCAAAAGTCGCCAAAATACCCTTTTTATGAAGAATTTTTTCTAAACAGGGGTAAAAGTAGGTCAAATTTTCGACCTAAAAAAGCGACGTTTTCCTGATTTTGGGTCTTCCCCCCCTTCCCCCCAGGGAGGCAGCGTTGGAGGTGCGTGGGGGGTTGGGGAGGGGTAAGCCCCCAGTACAGTAGGTATCCACCCTCGCCTGGTACAGTAGGTATCCCCCCCGATGTTTGGCATGGTACAGTAGGTACCCCCGATTCCACTAAAAATGGACATTTTAGTACAATTGCTACGAGCCAATTTTTTAAATAAAAAACTCTGCCCTACCGCACCCCCCCAGGAGAGGCGGACCCCACCCCAGCCCACCCCCCCCCCCCCACCCCCCCCAAAACCCCCCCCCAACCCCCCCCCCCACAACCCCCCCCACCCACCCCCCCACCCCCCCCACCCCCCCCCCCCCCCCCCCCCCCCCCACCCCCCCCCCCCCCCCCCCCCCACCCCCCCCCCCCCCCCACCCCCCCCCCCCCCCCCCCCCCCCCCCCCCCCCACCCCCACCCCCACACCCCCCCCCCCCCCCCTCCGCTCTGGTACCCTACCCGCCCCGATTTTTGCCCTCAAAATGTCCATTTTTTGGTCCAAAATGCCCAAATTTCGACCGAAAACCCTTAAAAGTGCAAAAAATCGCGCGCTACGTGCGATATATGCACTTTATAAAAATAAGCACCCAAAAAACTTGTATTGTACCCTACCCACCCCGAAAAATCTTCCCCCCCCCCCCCAAACCGTTCCCTCCCAAGATTCCAGGTACACTACCCCCTTCTCCTCCCGGATTTTTTCACCTATGTACTCTACCCGCCCCGCCAAAGTAGCCACAGCACTGCCCCCCAGCCACAGCACTGGGAACCGGCAACACGTGAATCTGAAACGTAACGAATCGAAAATGTGGCACCCAGTGTAGTGGCAGGCGAATGGTTGCAAGGCAGTGGTGTCGTTGGGAAATCAAAAAGTCAGGATACCGGATACCCAAAATCCAAAATTATCGGATACCGGATACCCAAAATGAAAAATCTCGGATACCAGGGGGGGTTGCTCTCTAAAATAAAAAATCTCGGAAACCCAGGCGGGTTGTTCAAAAGAGGTCAGTTTTTTAGAGGAAAATTGAACAAAATCGGTGTTGAAAGCGCAAAAAATGGTCATTTTGGAGGTTATGCTTGCGCCAGCAAGCGATTTTCAGCATTTTGGAGGTAAAAATGGGCGATTTTTACCGTTTTCGGAAAAAAATTAGGGCAGGATACCCCTGGACAAAAAGTCAGGATACCGGATACCCCTGGGTGAAAAAATCAAGATACCGGATACCGGATACTATGGGGGGTAACCCCCCTTCCCCCCCCCCCCCCCAACGACACCACTGTTGCAAGGTACCCTTGGGGGGATGGATCCAGATGGTTGCAAGGTACCCCTATACCCAGCCTCCGGAAAGTTGCAAGGTACCCCTGAGGTCCGAAAAAAGGGTGTTTTTTGCATGCATTATACTGCAAACTTGGCCGAAAAAATTGGTACTTTTTTGTATTTTAGCCGAAAAGTTGCCTAAAATACGAATTATATGGAGGTCTGCGCGCGGAGCGCGCGATTTTTGGAGTTTTGAAGTAAAAAAACACCCATTTTTTGCCTGTAAAAACCATAAATTGATGGTTGCAAGGTACCCTCCGGGGTGGCTGAAAGGTACCTACCCTTCCCCCGCCCCCCCACAGGGGGTGGTTGCAAGGTACCTTACCCCTTAGGGGAAATCCCCCATCCCCAGCCAGTACACTGGTGGTACCGCCTGTTCCCCCTCCGGAACAGGAACTGCACTGAATCGAACCAACAGAAAACCCGAGAAAACTAACGACGTAGATAGCGAAGAAGATCAGGAACGCAGTGAGCAGCAGGGCCAAGATATAAGAGAACGCAGCAAATGTGAATGCCATGTTGCCGACTTCAAAAATTTAATCGTCGTCGTTAGAAACTTTGTTTCTTAACTTTGACGGCTTTCGTTGAATTCGTTGGTTAGTCAATGCAGTCGGAGCTTATTCGATTGCTGCAACTTCGATTCGAATCATTCAGCCAGCAGCAGTGGTGTAGCTACCCAGGCGGGGCGGCAACCTACTGTACCACCCAAAATGCGGGGCGGCAACCTACCTACTGTACCAGCCGAGCTAGGGGGGGGGGTCGTACCACTTGGGGGGGGGGGTCATCTGGAAACCGAAATTTTTTATGTCTAAATACTGAAGAAAATGTGGCCTAAAACACTAATTTCGCGCGCAGCGCGCGATTTTTCGCCTATTTGCAGACAAATATGCCAATTTTATGCAATTTTAAGCCAAAAATGAATGTTTTGGGTGAAAAGTTAGGTGGGGCGGCAACCTACCTACTGTACCAGGGGAGGGGCGGCAACCTACCTACTGTACCAGGCGAGGGGCGGCAACCTACCTACTGTACCTTGGGGGGGGGGGGGGCCCCCCCCCCCCCCCCCCCCCCCCCCCCCAGCCACACCATTGGCCAGCAGCCAGACGCCAACAGACTATGGGTGGGCACAATACCCAATACCAATACCACCCAATACCAATACCAATACCAGTGTTTGGTATTGGTATTGGGTCTAATTTGGGTATTGGGTATTGGTATTGAAGCTGGCCTGGTATTGGTATTGGGTATTGGTATTGGGTTTGCCCAGGTATTGGGTCAAAACCAATACCCAATACTAATCCAGAAAAACCCAATACCAAACCAATACTAAACCCAATACCTGACTCAAAACCCAATACCAAACCAATACCAAACCCAATACCAACCCAATACCAGACCAAAAACCCAATACCAAACCAATACTAAGACCAATACCCAATACCCAATACCAATACCAAACCAATACATACCCAATACTCAATACCAATACCAACCCAATACCAAACCCAATACCAGGCACTTCAGTAGTATTGATCTGGTATTGGGTATTGGTATTGGGTCTCACCCGGTATTGGTATTGGGTATTGGTATTGGGTCACCAATTTGGTATTGGTATTGGGTATTGGGTATTGGTACAGGGCCGGTATTGGTATTGGGTATTGGTATTGGGTGTCTAAAGTGGTATTGTGCCCAGGCCTACAACAGACTATCTGAATTAAATGTGAAAAATAGCGTAATAAAAACGAATGACCTCTCAACCTCAAAGAAACAATTAAAATTAAAATTTGCACCAAAAATCGGAGAAGTGAACTTTTTTGAAAAAAAACCGTTTTTTCCAAAAGCTGCCACTTGGAAAAATTTCCGGAAAAATATACACGTATTTTCCGGGCCTCGGAAAAAAACTGTTTTTTTCGGTGGTGGCCGTCGAAAATCCCGAAAAAAAAATCCCGAAAAAAAAATCCCGAAACGAAAAATCCCGAAAAAAAAAATCCCGAAAAGCAAAAATCCCGAAAAAATCCCGAAAAATAAAAAGGTGTAGAAATGGACCAAATTTTTTTCTCAGAAGTTGGCATTCATGTAGTTGGTGCTCAGGCTTGCATTCAGGATAGGCTTAGGCTTAGGCTGCCAGCCAGGAAGACCTGTTCATACGAAGGAAACATCAATAAAAACACACATGCTCAGGCTTTCTTTCAGGCTTAGGCTTAGGCTGCCAGCGTCCCGCACGACTGTTACATGTGGCTCTCATATCGAGCATCTAGAAATAAAACGAACGTCAAATTTGAGCTCCTGGCCCTTATGATACCCAGAAATATATTGATGGGCAATATCGGCGTTGTTTCAAAATCTTCATCAAGGTGTTGCGGTGTTCATTTCGAAGCTCCAGAAAAGTTTTAGAACGAAACGGACAGCAAATTCGAGCTTCCCGCACTTGTCTACCGCCAGACATTTACTTGTAGGTGTTATCGAGGAAGAAAGTGAAACAAACCGCGTCGTCCGGCACAGGCCGAGGTGTGCGGGACGGTCTGTCACTGGGAACGAAGCGTCCCTTCACGAGCGAACCATGCTTGATCAATGTTTCACCTTGTTTCACCTTTCCTTTACGAATCAGGCACCGATGTTTTCTTAAAGATTTCTATCTCCTCTAAAAAACCTAAATACAGCCCCCCCGGAATAGAGCCCCCCCCCCCGTAATACAGCCCCCCCAAAAAGGGGTCAGGGAATTAATAGAGCCCCCCGCCCCCCGGAATAGAGCCCACCCTAAGCCCTAAGTAACATCCCCTATACAGTAGTGTATTAAGGCTTGATAGTGGTGTACAGGTACATTTATGCACGTTTGCTGTTCGTTCAGAGCACATAATACGCCTCTTATTGACGAATAGACACGAATAAATGCAATTACAAGCGAAAAAAACATCCTTTCAAACCCCTTTTTAGAGGTTTTTGGGGGTATTTTTGGGAACAATTTTTCAGGTTCGGGTCAGTGAATTAATAGAGGCCCCCCCCGGAATAGAGCCCCCCCCGTAATAGAGCCCCCCAAAATGGGGTCAGTGAGTTAATAGAGCCCCCCCCCTTCTATTTAGGTTTTTACGGTAACCCCCCAGGCCATCGGCTTTGGTACAGTAGGTATCCCCCTCTCCGAGCGCGGTACAGTAGGTATCCCCCATCCAGAGTACCTCCAACACTGACGCGGAGATAGAATTCACACCACTTAGTAAGTTGAACTTACTGCACCATCCGCCCGGTGGCGACCTACCTACTGTACCAGCATGGAGGAAATAGTCTGTTCTCCCCGCATTCTCTTTCAATTCTTTCGAAAACTTCCAGCCAAAACTACCCCCGGTCCTGACGGGATCCCTTCGGCCTTCTTG
Organism: Rhynchonema sp. JSB1_4; assembly: GCA_030248065.1. NCBI lineage: Eukaryota > Metazoa > Nematoda > Chromadorea > Monhysterida > Xyalidae > Rhynchonema > Rhynchonema sp. JSB1_4. Next base: position 63,554 of record JASAMV010006604.1, read on the forward strand.
AAGAAGTTGGGCCTCGCACTTGTGGATCAATTCTCATTCCTTTTCAACCAAATTCTCCACACCGGCGTTGTTCCCGATGATTTCAAGTTGGCCGATGTGGTCCCGATACCCAAGGAAAAATTCCCTAAAAGTGTCACAAAATATCGTCCTATTTCCCTTACCTCCACCCCCTGCAAACTTTTGGAGTCCTTTGTCAATTCAAAGGTTATGGCCCATCTTCAAAAACATAATTTATTATCTCCCTCCCAATTCGGTTTTATATCGCACAAAAAAACCTTTCCACGCCCACACACAAAACCAAAAAACCCAATACCTGGTCGCTCTGTGGAGGCCCAACTTCTGTGCTGCATGTCACACTGGACAGCAGCGTTAGAGAGAGGGAGCGCATCATCTACCTAGATAGCCAAAAGGCTTTTGACACTGTCCCCCACTCTGCGCTGCTGCAAAAACTACAGCACTACGGTTTCCCCCGTCATTTACTCACTTGGGTATCTTCCTACCTAAGTGGACGGTCACAACGGGTTCGGGTCGGTGACGCTGTTTCTGGGTGGACTCCGGTCACCTCCGGGGTTGCCCAGGGCAGTGTTTTCGGCTCGACTCTTTTTCTCATTTATATAAATGATGTTGTCAGCGTGGTGCATCCAGGCACTCACCTGTATCTCTACGCTGATGACATCAAAATTTATAGGGAAATCCGTAGTGCTGTTGATCACAAAATCCTCCAGGGTGACATAAATGCGGTCATTAGTTGGCTCTCTGCAAATGGCATGGCCCTTGCCAGTCATAATAGCGTCCACTGTAAGGCTTGGGGATCGCCCCCAAGTCCCACCTGTTTATTTTTGTGGGAATGAGCAGATTGTTTCACCTCCCCATGTCCGGGACCTGGGTGTCATAATTGACCAACAAAACTTAAAATTTGAGTCACACATTGGTAAAATTGTGGCCGACGCCAGTAGAATGGAAAAGACCATCAGCCGTAACTTCCACAGTCGTAATCGCGACTTCCACCGCAAACTCTACTTGGCCTATGTTCGTCCATTACTTGAATTTTCCATGTCCATTTGGTCCCCTCAAAATGTCACTTTGGCTAAAAACGTTGAAAAAATTCAACGTATGTTCACTTATTATTTACCAGGCATGCAGACACTGTCTTACCAACAGCGTTTGCATGCACTAAATTTGGACCCCCTAATTTATCGCCGGACCGTGAACAAGGTCGTTCGTGGTCTCATACCTGGGGTAACCAAGGAATCATTCTTTCCATCGCGTGACACCGGCCGCCCAACCCGAGGGCAGTGGTTTTTTTAAAAAAAATTCGTTCCAAAAGTTAAAAAAAAATTTTTTATTATTTCAAAATTCGAAAATTTCTCTATTTTTTTGCTCTAAAAGTGCTATTTTTTGCATAAAAATTGCTACTGTTGACATCACCTAACCCTACAATGGGTGTATTGGGTGCCATAATCGTTGTTTTGTGGCATCTAGACATAGTGCGCACACTCGGGCCTCTCATATGACTACACACGTACATGTGACTGGGTGGGCATTTGCCCCAGACCCGAAAGCAGTGATTCTACTTTGTATTCACTCTAATTTCACACTATGTGCAGCTTATTTGCATTGGTCGTGTACCTAGACGTCATAACTTCCCATCCCGAATATCAGAAAGCCATACCATCACACCCACACCACCTGGGGAAGGGTACGGGTGTGTAATAGTCCTTCATTTTATTCTCGGTCCAAACAAAGTATACAGCAAATGTTTCATCGCAACAGCAGCCATCAAGTAACCCGCGTGTTTCGAGCCACGTTGTCGACCTGTTGGTTATCATCCACGACGATGACTGCTGTTTTCAAGGCGTTGAAACATTTTCTGTATACCGCCTCTGGACTGTTATAAAACGGAAAGACTATACCTGACTATGGTTGGTACTTATCGACCATTGGATAGCATGGTTTTCGTATCACCTGTGCTTTATATGCACTTAAAACACGTTATGTAACAAAAATACCCCTATTTTGTACTTGAGCGCTCATTTTTTATCGTGTTGGGCAGAATAAAAAAAATTTTAATTAAAAAAATTTTTTTTAAAGAAATGGGGTTCGAATAAAAATTTTTTTTATTGACCACTGCCCGAGGGCACTCCCACAGATTGTGTCGACTTCATGGCGCGGGTCCGGACCTGTCCGGGTATTGGGCTTATCGCGTTGTGGACCTCTGGAACAGGCTCCCAGAGGACGTCGTCTCCGCTGCCTCAATTGCGGCCTTTAAATCTAAACTAAACTCACGTGGTCGAGAAGTAGTTTCTCTCCATATTTCAACAAAATTCTCAGCCGTCGTTGACTGATCTCCTCAGTCACTGAGTTGCTGCTTTCAGGTAATCGTCAATTTCGTTATCGCCTGTTTTCATCTCGTGTCCGCCATTGATCACTGATTTTTCGTCTGTCGTTGCTGTGTTTTTGGTTGGTTTAGAATTTCTCTGGTACGTTTTGTCGTTTGTTCATTCATGATTATCATTATGTTACGTACACTCGTGTATGTTTATTTTTCAGGTATTTTCCGGATCTCGTTGTAGGTCTTTGCGTGAGCCTGCAAATAAAATTTGAATTTGAACTTGGCGCAAACAAAATTTTAAAATACCACAACCTCGCAGTCACTTTTTTCTTTTCTTTCAAACTCGATATCCATGCAGGTGAACGATTCGGGGACTTATGGGTTCCTTCCCATGCCAGTGTTCGTTGTTGTGGATACGAAATTGTTGAGTTCTGCAACTCAGTACCAAAACCAAGACTGGTCACAATATTTAGATATTGGTCGCACAATGACTTTATAAGAATTGGTCAACTTTTTTTCCTGAATCGTAAAGAGGGACAGTGACGTTGCGTTGCGTGATCGCACACAAAGCATGTAGTAAAGAGAATGTTTCAGACCTGCGGCAACGTGGTTGATCTGCTAGATTATTTTCAGCTGAAAATGTTTTGTGAGAATCACAAATAGCACAGTAGTTAAGAGTGACTGAACGTGAAAATCAGGATTGATTTTGATGAATTCTTATATAGCCATTGTGCTACCAATACCATGAACAAACTGAAAGCATACAGTATATTAAATATGAACTTGTTTGAACATGTTTCTCATATTACCAAGTCTACCAAACACCGCCGTGCATTACTCGTGATTGTGAATCATGATTGTTTTCTCGGTTACGCAAACACACCTGCAGTCGGCTGCTGTAAAATTCACGATATCTTTCCCGCGGGTTAGCAGCACGTGGAGCAGTGCGTACATTTTGCCTGACTCGGAAGTTCTCTAAATATGAGGCATCAAGCCACGGTCGCCGTGATCTTGCTTTCTGCGAATGCAACGGAGGGTGGCATTGCAATTGAGCTCCCTCAACCTCACGAAAGGAACTACACAATGCAAGTGCCCTGGTTCCCACACATATTTATTCGGCCATGTTCATATGAGTCAAAGATGCAGGCCAGTCACGAGTGCAAGTTGGTTTGATTTGATTAAAATCAAATGACCATACTTAAAACAAAATTATAAAAAATTATTCCGGTTATTTGCAGGTATCCTGGCGTTGCAGCTGAGATCTTCGCCAAGGCAACACGGATGGCAGGGCTAAATTTTGAACTGCGGAAAATCAATACTTCGGACAAATTCTGGGTGTCCAGGCTTCTGAAGGACATACAAAATGGCACGTATGACATGGACGTTATGGAATGGTGTGCTGAATTTATTGCATCGATGTTATGTGTTGTAGCATAGCACTGTTCCATATCTATACACTGGTAACGAACGAACGTCAGCTCCGCGCGCATAACACACAGACACAGAGCAGGGTTGGAAAAAAATTTTTTTAAACTAGTTTTTTAAAAAAAACATTAAAAAAATTTTTTTTAAAGTCTGAGATTCGGGGAAATTTTACCAAATTTGCCTAAAAAAACGCGCAAAAACGCGAAAAAATGCAACTTTAATTGACAAGTCACTTTTGTGACTTGGGGTGGAATTTTCGAAACCGTGTAAAGGTCAGTTGGGCGTAAAGGTCGGTGTAAAGTTCGGTCGAAAGCTCGGTCGGCGTAGCTCGGTGTAAACGTGAAACATTGCCTGTTATTAACGTGGAATGTTTCAAGTTTACACCGAGGTCTATCACACTGAGCTGTCGACCGAGCTTTTCACCGACCTTTACACCCAACGGACCTTTACACCGTTTCGAAAATATCACCCTTGGTTTGCATCACTTATGAAGGGTGTTTACGTCATTTAGGTGCGATCCAACAGTGTCTGTGCTTTATACGGACCGATGATTGCTGCTCTGTGGTATCGGACACAACAGTTTGTGGCCGAATAAGCAAGATTCACTCATAAACCACACAGAATTGAGAATATAAGCTACAGAAATACTTGTCGGGTAGCTGAATCAGCCGCATTTGACCGACCTGATGGGGTATGACATGCATACTGTGTCCCATGTATCACGGGAAGGTATATAATAACATCATTTGGGGTATCTTAGGTACCAAATGCATGCCCCAAAGGTGATTTTGTGAAGAAAATTCTTCGACCCTTGAGAAAAAATGACAAAAAATAGCCGCCAAAAAGGCCATCTTTGGACGTTTTAGAACATTTTTTTCCCCGAAAAAATTAAAAAGATTTTTTTACAACAAAATTTTTTTTGCCCAACCCTGACACAGAGTACGTGCGCGTACGACGATGCAGTGTCCACGGATATTCTAATGTGTTATGCTAATATGCATGCTTCATGTTTATATTACATTGTGCGAAAAACTATGACAAGATGTACAGTATGTATACGCGCCTTCTCACTGGATCAAAACCTTTTTCAGGTATCTCACGCCACCGCGCCTGAGCAGTGGGATTCAATACAGCGTATCACCGGAGGCCGTGTTCAGTATGGGTGCAATCTATGCTGCAGATCACGCACATGTTAACTATTGGACAGCCATTCGATCGTATATCACCATTATCGATTACCGCGTTTGGCTGTGTCTTATTTCGGTGATTCTGCTGCAGAAATGTGTCAGTTTCATCAGAAAGGACGCCTTCCCGAAGGTTTGTCCGTCAGAGAGCAACAAAAGATTTAAAATAGTTTTTCCACCTGTTTACCACTCCCAGCCACTTTGCTTTTTTTGATATAAATAAAGTTTTAAGCCTCGAATCAAATTTTTTTTCGCTTCCGACAAATGAGGCAGGAAGGTTCTATATACCTCTGTGGAAAAAAGATTAACGAGCTCAGATTGCGAGTTGTTCTCCGAACTTCCAAGCATGGGGGTTTCATGCAGATGTTCGAGCAACTGGGGCACTTAGCATAACATTATAAGGATGCTCCACGCACGCGTGTCATCCGCGTCCTATCAGCTCTGATCCGCGTGTGCAGCCTCGTGCTGCTCTGTCTTTACGCTCAGTTCATTTTGGTGATCCTGCTAATTCCGAACAAGCATCCGCCGTTTTCAAGCTATGAGGAAATGTTGCATTCCGTCAGGTTCGGATAGTCTTTTAATATCTTTTCGTCAGAAAGGTATACACATTCCATGCGCAACTGATACTTTTTTCAAGAAATGGCGAAATGCGCTGGGTGACAAAACCGAACGGACTCTATGATGAGATTCAAACGTCCGATTCGCGACTACATAGACGTTTCCGGGTGAGCGACCTGTATACTGTATATCCGAGTGTCAAACTTGTTCCACGATCACTTACATACGCTGCTCGTTATAATTGATCTTTGACTATTACCACATGCTCTTTTACTCAATACATGATCTCACCGAAGACCGACCCCGTGAGATCGACAAGCGCCGCCTATTTATTCATTCAGCAAGCGCTCACCAACAATCCACCGCTGCTGATCCCCAGCTATAAATCCTCTGACCAGTTTTTTGCGAGCAACACCTTCGTAATTCGTCCACGGAACTATCTCGAACAGATGCAAGTCCAGTAAGTTGGTTTACTATGCATTCAAAGGCACAATATGCACTGAAAACAGGAACGCAAGCTTCTCAAGTTGCGTGTTTTTACCGCTGTAAGGCCGATGTCACAATGCATGCCCTTTTGCACTTCAACCCGGCTACAAACATCAGCCTATACATGCTGACGCGCAAATGTGCATACATTGTGAAGAGCCCGCCTTAAAGGTCGCGTCGAACGTTACTTAAAATCCTATGTTCTTGGGCACACATAGCCGTTCATTTCGGTGCGATCCAACAGTCTGTGCTTGATATGGACCGATGATTGCTGCTCTGTGGTATCAGACAACAGTTTGTCGTCGAATAAGCAAGATTCACTCATAAACCACACAGAATTGAGAATATAAGCTGCACAAATACTTGTCGGGTGGCTGAATCAGTCGTATATGACCGACCTGATGGGGTATGACATCGAAGTACCATGTAGGTACATTGCATACTGTGTCCCATGTATCACGGGAAGGTATAATAACGTCATTTGGAGCAGGGTTGAGCAAAAAAAAGGTTTTTGAAAATTTTTTTTTTAAATTTTTTTTTAAGAATTTTCGGGGGAACAAAATGTTCTAAAGCGTCCAAAAATGGCCTTTTTGGGGGTTATTTTTTGTCATTTTTTCTCAAGGGTCGAAAAATTTTCTTCACAAAATCACCTTTGGGGCATGTATTTGGTACCTAAGATACCTCAAATGATGTTATTATACCTTCCCTTGATACATGGGACACAGTATGCATGTGCCTATATGGTACTTTGATGTCATACCCCATCAGATCGGTCATATACGACTGATTCAGCTGCCCGACAAGTATTTCTGCAGCTTATATTCTCAATTCTGTGTGGTTTATGAGTGAATCTTGCTTATTCGGCCACAAACTGTTGTGTCCGATACCACAGAGCAGCAATCATCGGTCCATATCAAGCACAGACTGTTGGATCGTACCGACATGACGTAAACACCCTTGATAAGTGATGCAAACCAAGTCACAAAAGTGACTTGTCAATTAAAGTTGCATTTTTTCGCGATTTTGCGCGTTTTTTAGGCAAATTTGGTAAAATTTCCCCGAATCTCAGACTTTCTAAAAAAAAATTTTTTTAAATTTTTTTTAAAAAAAAACTTGTTTAAAAAAAATTTTTTTTCCAACCCTGATTTGGAGCATCTTAGGTACCAAATACATGCCCCAAAGGTGATTGTGTGAAGAAAATTTTTCGACCCTTGAGAAAAATTGACAAAAAATAACCCCCATAAAGGTCTTTTTTGGACGTTTTAGAACATATTGTTCCCCTGAATAAATTAAAAAAAAATTTTTTTAAATTTTTTTTGCCCAACCCTGCACTCCAGTATCAAACTTCGTGTCACAGTAGCGTTTCAAAATTTTTCTTTTTTCTTCACCAGGGGCAAACTTCAACGTGGCCTTGAAACATCAGGAAGCAATCAATCGGCTGGCCAGATTAGGGTCGAGTAACGCGATGACCAAACTTTGTTTATATATACTTACCCCCCCCCCCCCAAGATCAAGCGCGGTCGAAGGGTTGTTGACCAGCACCTTTAAGGAGCCGACCTTTGGCGCCGATATTTGCTGTTCTTCAAAAACAACCGTCTTGATTTTGCGATTTGCTACGAAGGTTATCAGACGCACTGATTTCCAAACAACTGCTGTCTTTCATTTCCGCTTCGAAAATGCGTCGTTAAGTGACGACGTTCGACACACCCTTTAAAAAATCTCAGGTCTTGCCTGAACCTGAAAATCGTGCCGCTGCCTGAGTACGGCACGGTGCCACTCGGACTCATCTACGCGCCAACCACGCCTGCATCGGTGGTCGGTCGACTGAGTCAAGCGTACGTCGCACTCTTTGAGACGCACGATAGGTTGAAAGCGGTCTATTTGAAACAAACGCAGCTGAAAACGAGACTCAGGTCCGTTTTGGATGACAGCTCATTTGACGAATTTCGAATCGGGACCACATTTATCATGGTATTTCTGGCGTTTTCTCGACTTCGTGCATCGCAGACAGGGTTTCCAAAATAAACTTTTGCGTACGTCTTGAAAACGCCCTAAGGTAAATACATATAATTTTTGAATCGAAATCGAACGAAGCTGCCTGATTGCTATATTTTGGAATGTATATACATGTGCTCACCGTTACTATGTGGCTGGCAACTGTATCATGTTTTTCGTGTGCGACCAGTTGCAAAATAGTTGACGCAGATCGTTGACGACGCACACAGACTCGAAGACTATAACGTCAGTTACATACGTCAACTACTTTACAATACGACGTCCGAGCTCAAAAGTCACCAAACTCTTCAGAGCGCCCCATCAACTCAAACCGACCAAAATCTCGGCACAAGCATTTCTGGGTTGTTGCCAGGCAATTTCATATTTGTAACGAACAGTTGTTGACTGAACACACCAGTGCAGTCGCTCTGTAATTATTTACTCATGAAACATTACAAGCTGAATAGTTTTGGTGAGGGTGACGTTTCAAGTGGCCCACCCTGTGCGTGATATTAGCGTCGTTGCATCGCGCCAATTTGCCGCCGGCCACTTGCACGGCGAAACTCGCGAATATGAACATCAACATGACCAGCATTACCGTAACCTGAAATACAGTACACTCGCACACACGGTAATAATGTGCATACGGTAATAATGTGAATCAGTGCACTATATTCACAAAATTAAGGACATGTTTCAGTCAAAACACATGTACAGTATACACAGTCCGCAACCGCAGGCTCAAAAATTCTGGCATGGAGCATTGAAATTGAACATGTGTGCGAATATGGCTCGGATTCGCTTGCCCATTACAAGTGTCATTTCAGTTATTGATTGACGAAAATTATTGCTGTCAAAGTGACACATACTGTCCGAAACAGGGAAGCCTGTCCCGAAATACAGATCAGCCCCGTTCAAGAAAGACAATCAGAACATCAACCGATCCTTAACCAATAGAATCTGTTTGAATCCCTTGAACAGCTCAACGACCACGCGTCTGATGTGCGGCACCAGCGTGTAGATGCGTAAAGGGCGTGTGGCACGGCAGATCATCAACAGTTGGGCGAGGGAATTCGGCTGTACGTGCATCGGCATCCATATCACGAACACCAGACTCGTCTGCAACGCACAGCGTGGCACAAAAGTACACAGACTTTTGGAATTGAAAAAAATTGGGCCATTCGATCGTGGTTTACCAATTTGCGTGAATGTAACGTGAAAATCGCCCAATTTTTACAAAATCACGACACAAATATGGGGGGAGCATAAGTATCGAACATTTATTGTTCTGTCCGCGGTGCAGTGAGAACAAGATCGACCGATCGGCTGATTCTTCAGTGGTTAACTCAGTTCCTTAACTCTGTTCGTCAACTCAGGCCAGGACACGCGTATGCTATGCTGATATATGTACGTACATACTTCGACTACATTACAGCCCAAAAAGCGCGCAGAAATGCAGCGGCAAAATATGTATTCCGCCCACAATACAGGTGGGTATTATTGAGTACCGCGACCATCGAAGTTGACGACATTACAGACAGTGGGGTTGACGACGATAATGGACGGTCTGAGTTAACGACATTAATATAAGCCGATCGATCAATTCTGTGGCGGAATATTCCGATGGGCTGCTTGGTTCTGCACGATAGGGCCGAGAACCGATCCCCAACTCTGCCACCAACTTTTCGACTTATGCGCACGGAACTAATTTTATTCAAAAACTGCCATTAAAAAACGTAAAATAACATAATACCACATAAATGAAGATTGTCATCACGCCGCCCCAGTCTCGAACGACGGCCGACGGCGTGAAGAACACTCCATTCGCGATCACTTTGAGCGCCAATTCAAATGTCATCACCGATACGAACACGTAATCGGCCAGCTGTAATAGTGTGTTTCAGCTGAATTTTATGTGCGGCTTATTGATATGTGGTTAACTCAGATAACGAACTAAAGTCGTCAACTAACGCTGAATGCCATGCAGGTACATTTACGTGTAGGTACACCAGGCACAGGTGTATATTATTTTCCGCGCTCACTCACGCTGCTTTGAGTTGACGATTTTGGTTGACAATGTGAGCTGACCACAGATCAATTAGTCACCTGCTATTGCGATTTCGACACAACCGAATGCTCTCAAAACTGACGTTGCCATAAAAAGAATTTTGGATGGCTGCTTCCACTCCTGAGCCAATTTCCGCCAAATTTCAAGTTTTAGAAACACCCGGCCCTTGTTCAAACCAAGACACAAAATGGGAGGCCGAAACTCGTCCAAAAATTTTGAATTCGTGTGCGGCAGCGTGACGTTCGTTAACTCGAAAACAGTGGCTGCCAACTTCAACATAGTGCGCGCGGCTCTGGCGCCCCTTTTTAGCATGTGCGGGAAGTTTTATTCCATCGGTTGTATGACATTGACGTGTTATAAACCGCACTTCTTGAATATACATACAGTATACCTGCGTATGTAGTATTTCCGGTTCTTATTCTCAGGCGTTTAATGTTCTGCTGGAGTCAAATTTCAACGTTTCTTGTTATCATATACATACATACATACAGTAGGTATGCACGACGGCTTTACCCGAGTAATCCAGTTGCATCCCAATTCAAGGTGATACTACCGTGCAGCATCAGGAAGCTTGCCGTCTGTGTGTCTATGGTTGTGAGTTGAAAGTCGTTCGCCATCGTCACACGTGCTCGGATACGCCTGTTGCAATACTCTTGTCTTGTCCACGGGTATTCACCATTAGCACTAAGTTTGGCTCTGCAGGCCGAGTGCGTTTTCGTGTGTGTGTTTACCGTGTCAATTGAAATTATCCAGCGCATCAAATCAACTTCCGTGCTGCGAGAGTGTTCTTCTGTGACGCTTCAACGCTTTTGGGGATAGCGAGATATTCAAGCAGCTAACTCGATTGCGTTGGGGCCCAAGAACGTGTACCGTCAACTAAATAACAGCTGCTGAGTGGTTTTGCGATCGTTCTACTGTAGATCCAATGGGGATCACAACTCCAGAGGCAACGAACACCATCTCCGCTTCCCCCCTGTGCGTACCCTGAGTCTGTGGTTGCGTTGTATCAACCTACTGCCGTCCAACGGCCACGGTGCTTCGTGCAACATCGCCACACACGACAGGAACGTGCACAACACCACGCACCAGTCGATGTAGGTCATCAGACCGAGTAGTTTGCTGCAAATGTCTAGCCACAGTCTACCGTCTTTATAGTGGAATCCTTACGTAAATTGTGGATATTCTTATGGGAGATCCCGATGGTCTCGCTATGAAACACGATTGTACAGTCTTCCCTATTGGTCGTGGCCCTGGGACCCGTTCAACCGTTTCTAAGCTGTGAAAATTCTTTAGAATCCCGCGCCCCAATTATGTCGAGTGGACAGTTGCTGAATGTGGCATTCTTTCTAGTGAGTTCCCTTGTTACAGTATAGTGAACGACAATTTGGTTCCCAATTTCTCTTGAATATTCCGGGCCTCGTTGCGAATATTCGCAAGCTTGCATAAGTGAAATCTCAGGTCCCGGCCAGACCGTGAGCCATTGGTTTCATATTAGATGAAGTTTGAATTTGACTGAATAATTGAAACATCAGCGCACGCACTGCACGGCCTTGAATCTCAATTTCTGCGGATGTTCGACGTCATTCGGCTCGTAGCGTGCGTTCACCAACGAATGACAGACGCTTCTCAATCGACTGTTACGTCCGATCAGGAACAGCGGACAGTCGAACATCGGATGGTTCTCGCGCATCTCCTCTTCGATTCGGTACCTGTGTACATATTTATAGAGTCAGTGAAACATCACCGAGTGTGACACGGATAACAAGAGCGCGGTGCGAAAACGGCGACGTCACGCGCGCAAATGGCTGAAATACCGCGCTGTTGCATGTGCGGGCGTTGCGCAAAGGTTGCTTCAAGCAACATGTTTTTGTCGGCTGCTGTTAGCATTTGTGATCGGATTTGCGATGCGCTTTTCTGTATTTGAGGAGTATTTAAAAATTTACTGATTTCACCAGTTTCTGCCAGCCTAACAGTCGCAAGCACCACAGAAAATAAACATATGTTACATAAAGCTGATCGAACCAATGGCACGAAAAAAACTCAAGATGCCCCTGATATGGGAAGGCGGATCCGAAGCGAAATTCGATCTGATCGAAGAGTGTTATTTCTCGACTCCACGCCCGATCACCTATGATCGCCAAGCAATTACCTTACCTCTGCAATTCGGCCTTTCGCTGCCGCTGCTGCAACAGTTTGATGTCGAATTCGCCCGGTTTCGCCGTCCCGCCCGTCCCGTCGGCGTGCAGGGCATCGTCGGTGATGTGCCAGATCAGCGTGCCCAGTTCGCCGTGATGGCTTTCGATCGGCCGTTTGCCGCGTCGCGTTGTCTGCTCGGCCGACGATCGTAGCAGTTTTTGGTTCGCGCTGGGAAAAGAATTTGCGCGATTTTTTTATATTTGCTTTATTTGAATCAAGACTGATTATAGTGACCCCATTTTATAATAAACCATTTGGCCAGGGCGCGCTTTGTCTCCATTGTGGTCGGTGTCGGTTTGACTTTGGTTTGATCTTATCTGTATCAGAACATTTTCACATAAAGTAAAATTACGCCAACACGAGCCCGATTTCGGGGCTGGCAAAATGGTGAAACATTCATGACGTGGCTGCTGATTTGGGAACCGTTACACGTTGTGGCATACAACGTGGAGCATGATGATTTTCTCTTTCTTTGCGTTCTGCAAGTTCACCACCTCCGAAATCGGGCTCGTGTTGGCGTAGTTTGCCTTTACATAATTATTGCACACACACACACCAACTGTGAAGCAAGCAGCCGGCCAGCTGTGCACTGCTGGCTGTGTAACCCATGCTCGGTCTTGTTTCATGCACACACGCAAGTTTCACGAATGGGTGTATCGCGTATGAGTACGTAAGACCATGTTGAAGCCGAATCAAAGTCAAACCAATTCTGGTGGCGTCAAACGGCATATATGTGTCGACTTGCGACCACCAAACAATGTTCCTGAGAGGACTCGAACCTCCGACCTCCCAACCGGCCAGGCGCTCTACCAACTGAGCTACAGGAACGAGCTCAGTGGCCGCACTAACCACTTCATAAACCGAACGATACGCAGTGCACTGCAGCGCACACACACAATTCTCTCCTTGTATAACGTTACGCTGCAGGGACTATGCCACATGCGGACAGCGTATAATATTCTCGGGCTCGTAATACGCGGTGTGTGTCTATTCGCCAGACCATATACAGTATGCCTCAGCCTGCCAAAGATTTTCGCCACGAACAGGGCCACAATAAAGAGTGTTGACTCTCCAATTACTATTTATCCAGTCACTCACTCCACAACCGATCGATGCGTGTTTTTGGCCGACTTTGCACCCGATCGCAAGCCACCGATGGCCAACATTGCGGTCGAGTCGGTCAACAGTAGACGACGACGATTCGAGTCTCTGAAACATTACTATGGAACATATATGACGAACGGTGATCCCGTCTCTTGTTTCGTCACGTGAGTTTTTTTGTACAAACGTTGTGAAGAGACCGGCGCGGATTCGCTGTCTTGAGTCTGGGGACAACAGCTGTTTCGCCAGCCAATATTCAGGTACGCAAGGATCGTCTGATGTTCGGTCAGAAAATACACATGTTCAAAATGTCAAAAAAATATGGAAAATTATTCGTTATAGTGGAGTTATAGTTGGAGTCTAAACAAAATTTTTAAATTTCCAACTCGCGGTGTTTCCCGTGCAGCACACCAAACGCATATTTACTGGTCAATAACATCAAATATTGACCACAGTTAATGCAAAAAGTCACGTGACATGGTTCGAACATTGATTTGTTCTGATCTTTGATTCGAATCTTCGATCAAGTATTTTCAAGGGATGAAGATCGGATCAAAAGCAAATTTAGAACTTGACATTTCTGGCCGGCAGACAGCGATCGTCGAATTGGATACCGACCAAAGACAAAAAAAAGATCGCTGAAAGTCAAAACCAAAGTCCTGAGCACCAACTCAATCAGCCACATGACATGATTGTGCGTGCCCTGCCGACCGAGATGTCGTTGACAAACGTGACGCCCTGTTCGTAGTCCGACGACCGGGCGTCGATGGCGGATACATGATATGCCTACAATGTGGTAAGTATGGGGTGTCGGTGTCCCAAAAGTGCCCGACACAGCGCGCCCCCCCGACTTGCATGTGTTAGTCTGGTCTGAGTTGACGAGCTGCAAACTTGGCGTGCGGTAGTTTTCTATCTTAAGTTCGTCAACCCCCGTGTAAAGACCAACTACGCCAACACGAGCCCGATTTCGAAGTGGTGTGGTCACGAAACGA
>JASAMV010006606.1:0-13234 GCA_030248065.1 Rhynchonema sp. JSB1_4
ACACTAACCGCCTCAATTTTTGCCTAAAATAGACAATTTTCGGCCTAAAATGGGTATTTTTAGGCCGAAAATGGGCGACTTTAGGTCGATGTTGTCAAAGGTCGCCAAAATACCCTTTTTTGGAGAAATTTTTCCAAAAAAGGCCAAAAATCGGTCAAATTTTCGACCTCAAAAAGTGACTTTTTCCTGAATTTGGGTCTTCCCCCCGCCCTATTATTATACCATATTACAAACCCCGCAACGCAAAACCGTCATCGTTCGGTTCCCAACCAAGGTATACGGAGGTTAACGACCGTTAACCCCGTGATAGGGGATGTTACTTAAGGGCAGTGATGTGGCTACTTTTGCGGGGCGGGTAAGGGCAGTAAGTCCTGGTACCTTCCTGGGGGGGAAGGGGGGGGGGGGAAGACCCAAATTCAGGAAAAAGTCACTTTTTGAGGTAGAAAATTTGACCGATTTTTTGCCCTTTTTGGAAAAAATTCTCCATAAAAAGGGTATTTTGGCGACTTTTGACAACATTGACCTAAAAATTACCCATTTTAGGCCTAAAAATCCCATTTTAGGCCTAAAATTGCTTATTTTAGGCAAAAATTGAGGCGGTTAGTGTACCTGGCGCGGCGGTTAGTGTACTAGTGTACCTTGGTCGCGGCGGTTAGTGTACCTTAGGGGGGGGGGGGACCCCCCCTCCCCCCCCCCCCCAGGAACTACACTGGCGGGTGGGGTCTGGGGGGAAAAACGGGGCGGGGGGGGGTAGTGTACCTGGGATTTTGGGGGGGAATCCGGTTTGGGGGGGGGAGGGGGGGTTGAACATTGTTCGGGGCGGGTAGGGTACAACACAAGTTTTTTCGGGTGCCTGTTTTTATGTACTAAAAAGCGCATATATCGCGCGCAGCGCGAGATTTTTTGCACTTTTTACGGTTTTCGATCGAAATTTGGGCATTTTTGACCGACAAATGGGCATTTTGGGGGTAAAAATCGGGGCGGGTAGGGCACCAGGGGCGGGGCGGGTAGGGGGGTAGGGTACCAGAGCGTGGCGGGTCGGGGGGTTGCGTACCCGGCCGGGGCGGGTAGGGTACCATGGGGGGAGAACCCCCCCCCCCCCAGCCACAGCACTGCTTAAGGGGGGGGGGGGGCTCTATTAATTCACTGACCCCTTTTTTGGGGGGGGGCTGTATTACGGGGGGGGGGCTCTATTCCGGGGGGGGCTGTATTTAGGTTTTTACGGTATACTGTCATAAAGAACCGTTTTTTATTTTTCGTGGAAAAAAAAACGGTTTTTTTTCAGAAAGAAAACCTTTTTTTTCAAATATTTTTCCAGTACTAAAGAACGTAATTTCGAAAAATATAACAATTTCAGTGCAAAATTTGTTCGAAGTGGCGAGAGTGTTCTTGAAGAGTGTTGAAATCAGTCGAAAACACCTGGTGTACGCGCTTTTTGGGTCGGTTAATTTTCGTGCTCGAGCCATTTTTTCAACAAAATCGAAAAACTCATCAGTTTTGCATTACAATTTTATGGCAAAATTGGAATAAAGTACCGATATTTTTTTCGATCAAAAGCCGAAAAGGTACCCACGGAAAAATAAATGGAAAAGTATTCGGGTCTCGGAAAAAAACGTTTTTTTCGGTTTTTTTCCGAAAAAAAACCGGTTTTTTTTCGCCTGCCAGTGTACCCCCTACCCGCCCCGCCCTGGTATAATACCCTACCCGCCCCGATTTTTACCCTCAAAAGCGACATATGTACTTTTTAGTACATAAAAACAGGCACCCGAAAAAAACTTGTGTTGTACCCTACCCGCCCCGAAAAATCTCCCCCCCCTCCCCCAGTGTTGGAGGTGGGGGGTTGGGGGGGTAGCCCCCCAGTACAGTAGGTATCCCCCCTCGCCTGGTACAGTAGGTATCCCCCCCGATGTTTGGCATGGTACAGTAGGTATCCCCCCCCCCGATTTTCACCCCGGTACAGTAGGTATCAGTGTAGTTCCTGGTCCGGAGGGGGAGATAGCGGACCCTCCGTTTTTTTCGGAGGGGGAGATAGTGTACCCCCGAGGGGGGAAGGGGGGGGGGGAAGACCCAAATTCGGGAAAAAGTCACTTTTTGAGGTAGAAAATTTGACCTATTTTTGCCCCTTTTTGGAAAAAATTCTTCATAAAAAGGGCATTTTGGCGACTTTTGAGAACATTGACCTAAAAATCACACATTTTTGGTATAAAAATGCCCATTTTAGGCCTAAAAATGCCTACTTTAGGCAAAAATTGGGGGAGATAGTGTACCCGGAGGGGGAGATAGGGGGATGGATAGTGTACCACCTGAGGGGGAGATAGTGTACCCGAGGGGGGGACCCCCCCCCTCCCCCCCAGGAACTACACTGGTAGGTATCCCCCCGATTTTGCCTCAAAAGTGCCAATTTTTGACCAAAATGGCCAAAATTAGTGTAAAATCAGTGGTTTTTGCCTCAAATTACCCAAAATTCGCGCGCTACGCGCGCAAATACTACGTTTTCACACGATTCCACACATAATAAACACATTAAAAATTTTCACCCCAAAACCTAACCCCCCCCCCTCAACCCCCCCCCCCCAGGTACGTAACCCCCCCCCCCCAGGCCATCGGCTCTGGTACAGTAGGTATCCCCCCTCTCCGAGCGCGGTACAGTAGGTATCCCCCCCTCCAGAGTACCTCCAACACTGCCCTCCCCCCAAACCGGATTCCCCCCCCCCCCAAAATCCCAGGTACACTACCCCCCTACCCGCCCCAATTTTTTCCATTATTTTTTTTTTTTTTTTTTTTTTATATATGTATATATATATATATATATATATATATATATATGTTTATGTATGGGGGGGGGTATATTTTCTACAGTTTTTACGATACTGTACCGGGGTGAAAATCGGGGGATACCTACTGCACCATGCCAAACATCGGGTCGGGGGATACCTACGGAGGGCCCCCCTAAGGTACACTAACCGCCGGAACCAAGCAGTGGTGTCGTTGGGGGGGAGGGGGTTGGGGGGTTACCCCCTGGCATGGGGTATGGGAAATCGGTCGGGGGTATGGGGTATGGGAAATTTTTCACTTTTGGAACAAGCACCCCTAAGAAATGACTTTTTGACCCCGAGAAGGACCAAAATTGGCCATTTTTCGTCCAAAAATGTCAAAAATCGCTTGCTGCCGCAAGAAAACTCTGTTTTAAGCACTTTTTAGACCAATTTTGGCACTTTTAGAAGATTTTTGGGGTCATTTTTTTCAAACCCTCCACCCTCGGGTATGGGAAATTTTTGAGTTTTTGGAGAAACCCCCCCCTGGTATGGGAAATTTTTGATTTTTGGGGGTATGTATGGGAAATTTCCCGAAAATTGGGCTGGGTATGGGAAAATTTCGATTTCTCAGCGACACCACTGGAACCAAGGTACACTAGTACACTAACCGCCTCAATTTTTGCCTAAAATCGGCATTTTTAGCCCTAAAATTAGCATTTTTAGGCCTAAAATGGGTGATTTTTAGGTCAATTATGTCAAAAGTCGCCAAAATATCCTTTTTATGAAGAATTTTTTTTCCAAAAAGAGGCAAAAATCGGTCAAATTTTCAACCTCAAGAAAGTGACTTTTCCTGAATTGGGGTCTCCCCCCTTCCACCACGCACGGAAAAAAGGGGTAGGTACACTAACCGCCGCGCCGGACAAGGAACTACACTGGCTCGCAATATGCAATAGCTGCCCATATGACTTATCTGTCTGTGCTCTCTGGACCCAAACCCCCCCCACCGATCGAGAGTACACAACAGACAAACAGGCACGTGGATTGACACAAGAATCGTTCTTGGCATGAGGTAATGTTAGAGGAGAACATTACGCTACCATCCAATAGAGGGGAGCACGCAACAGGGCAGGCAGACAGAAGAGCAATTTTTGATTTTCCCGCCCCACACTCAACTATTTCGGTAACCTTGTTTGTGCATCGTTCTTCCCAATCTGTAGAGGAGATAGAAATCTTCAAGAAAACATCTGATTCGTAAAGGAAAGGTGAAACATTGATCAAGCATGGGTCGCTGGTGACGGGACGCTTCGTTCCCAGTGACAGACCGTCCCGCACACCTCGGCCTGTTCCGGACGACGCGGTTTGTTTCACTTTCTTCTTCGACGACGCCTACAAGTAATTGTCTGGCGGTAGACAAGTGCGGGAAGCTCGAATTTGCTGTCCGTTTCGTTCTAAAGCTTTTCTGGAGCTTCGAAATGAACACCGCAACACCTTGATGAAGATTTTGAAACAACGCCGATATTGCCCATGAATATATTTCTGGGTATTATAAGGGCCAGGAGCTCAAATTTGATGTTCGTTTTATTTCTAGATGATCGATATGAGAGCCATAAGAGCCACATACAACAGTTGGGCGGGACGCTGAAGCAGGTTTTTTCCAAAGTTAACGGGGTGCGCGCAACTTGTATTGCTCCCACATGTCCGAAAACCGACTGATTTAAATGTAAACTGACCAAAATCTGGGTGCAATTGGCACCTAAGCAGGGAGAAAAACAGGTAGCTGAAGTCGCGCTAATCTGTTCTGGAAGTAAGCAAGTGCGGGAGCTTGTCTTTGACATCTACGTCGTCCAAGGGCCTTCTTGACCATAGACACAGTGAGGTAACTGATGTGACTCCGATAGCACCCACAGTCAGTGCATCAACGGATGCACTAAAGTAGAATTTGATGTTCATTTTTCCTGATTCGATGCTTCTGGAGGGCGCAACCACAACCTTTGACTGCCATGTGCAGCAGCGTTGTGACTGACAAGCAGTGTTGGAGCTGGGTGGGGATTGGGGGGGGGGGGGGTTGCCCCAGTCAGTGTTGGAGGTACTCTGGAGGGGGGATACCTACTGTACCGGGCTCGGAGAGGGGGATACCTACTGTACCAGAGCCGATCACCTGGGGGTATGTACTAAGTTGGTAAGAATGTGTCAATGTGAATGAAAATATACTTATATGTACTAAATCCGCGCGTAGCGCGCGATTTTTTGCCTATTTGGGGTAAAAAATACCAATTTTGAGCCATTTTGAGTCAAAAATATCAATTTTGGGGTCGATTGCTGTTGACGATAGATAGATTGTTCCCAGAATTTGTTGACGATAGACAGATTAGCCCAAAAGTGTTGACCAGGGTTGGGCAAAGAACGTTTTTTTTTCAAAAAATCGTTTTTTTTAAAAAAACGTTTTTTTTCAAAACGCCCAGGATGACCAAAATATGCCCCCCCCCAAAAAAATGGAAAACGCTCATGTTGGGAAGAAAACTGGTTAAATGAAGTAATTCTATGTGTTCTGAGGCAAAATAAACGGGTTTCAACCCTTTTCTAGCGAGTTGTTAAGATCCCATATCAGACCCGCATCATGAGACCAACTTTGGCCGGGGTCATCATTGAAAGTCAAACTCCGTATATCGACGTATCTCGACAAAGTAAAAATTGGTCGAAAATTTTTTGAAAAAAATGGGACAAAAAATTGATTTTCCTTGATAATCAGGGTACTTTCCCTGAAAAATCAGGGAAAATCAAGGAAATTCAGGGTTTAAAAAAACGAAAAACGACCCAGGCGTTTTTTTGAAAAAAACGTCGTTTTTTTAAGAAAAAACGCCGTCGTTTTTTTTGCCCAACCCTGGTGTTGACGATAGATAGATGAGATCAAAAAGTGTTGACGATATAAGATGAATTTGGGGGAGCCCCCCCCCACCCCCCAAGTACTACCCTGGGCGAGGGGGATACCTACTGTACTGGGGGGCTACCCCCAAACCCCCACCTCCAACACTGGCCCCAGTGTAGTTCCTGGTCGGGCGCGACGGTTAGTGTACCCACCCCTTTTTTTCGTGCGGCGGTTAGTGTACCTCCCTGGGGGGAAGGGGGGAAGACCCAAATTCAGGAAAAAGTCACTTTTTGAGGTAGAAAATTTGACCGATTTTTGCCCCTTTTTGGAAAAAATCTCGATAAAAAGGGTATTTTGCCGACTTTTGACATCATTGACCCAAAAATCACCCATTTTAGGCCTAAAAATGCCCATTTTTTAGGCCTAAAGATGCCGAGACGTGGATACAGTAAGAATTCAGGGTGATACGGTATGGTCTAAGAGTGCAAAGCACGGCTGGTTTGCCTTTAGATACTAGCACGGGGCGGGGGTGCCAACTTGAGGGGCGGTGGGTATTTCCAGGGTAGGTGCCAAAGCCAAGGTGGGGCTGGGGGTGCCTTTTGGTGTCCGTCTGGTACGAAAAGTGGGGGTGGCATGTGGGGGTGCCACTTTTTTTCAACAAACCCACATCAATACCTTCAACAGTCCGATAGAGA
Source organism: Rhynchonema sp. JSB1_4 (assembly GCA_030248065.1). NCBI lineage: Eukaryota > Metazoa > Nematoda > Chromadorea > Monhysterida > Xyalidae > Rhynchonema > Rhynchonema sp. JSB1_4. The sequence continues at coordinate 6,318 of JASAMV010006606.1, forward strand.
CACTGATAATGAACCAGAACGCCAAAGAAATAAGTGCAAGTTTGAAATTGACAAAGTTTTGAAATTTCTATTTCCTCTACCCATCTGTGAGCAGCGTGTTGTTTTTCCTTTTGCTCGCAAGTGACCATTATATTTTACCCAGATCATTTGCTGTCTCGGCCCAGATAGTACTTTTCAAATCACTCACCGAAAGAGTAACGCACTTTCTGCACTAATATTGAGTACGAAACAAGAAATAAGAGTGGAAATTTGAAAAAAGGGAGGGGGCGCTCGTTTAGAACATTCTGCCCTGGCATTTTTTCTAAAATTTTACGGCAGAATATTCTACATTCTGCCGTAACTAGTATAGAATGTTCTGCCGAAAATAATGTATGTTTATACACGTGATGGCCCCTTAGGTTGGGTGACAGTTCGATGCATTCGCACAAACCTGTTTTTTTCGCTGGCATACTATTCTAAACTAGATCACAAGTTACGTTTAGAATATTCTGCCCTCGGCAGACTATTCTAAACTAGGGCATAGGTTACGTTTAGTACATTCTGCCGAACCTCTTGACACGTTTAGAATATTCTGCCGTCGGCATACTGTTCTAAACTAGATTGAAACCTACATTTAGAATGTTCTGCCGAAACATATGATACGTTTAGATGGTTCTGCCTCTGCCAAAAAAAACACGACCCCAGAAATCACCAATTACCACATCTCTTCCTGGCTGGTGCCTAAGCCAAAGCCTAAACGCAAAGGAAGTCAGAGCCAAACACTTGATCGCTTCCCTTTCCTTTGCGTTTAGGCTTAGGCTTAGGCACCAGCCAGGAAGAGATGTGGATTGTCGTTTCTGGAGCCGTGAAGGGTGCATAATTTCGGCAGAATGATCTAAACGTACAATATGTTTCGGCAGAACATTCTAAATGTAAGTTTTAATCTAGTTTAGAACAGCATGCCGACGGCAGAATGTTCTAAACGAATCAACGATTCGGCAGAATGTTCTAAACGTAAGCTATGCCCTAGTTTAGAATAGTCTGCCGAGGGCAGAATATTCTAAATGTATGATAAAGCGGAGTTTTGTGTATTGAAGTGTCACAGAACCAGGCCCTCTGTATTACTATATGGACAAATTTTATTTTTATTTTTTCGGCAAAATATTCTATACTATATAGTTACGGCAGAATATAGAATATTCTGCCGTAAAATTTTGGAAAAAATGCCACGGCAGGGTACGAACTTATTTACGACTATTTCTTCACACCATCCAAGTTTCTTGTTGTGTGCTGTGCTGCCAACACAAACACACGCAACTTGCCTGTTTCAGCAAGCAGACACCGCGTTGTGTAACACGGCGCGCGCATTAGGATTGTATTGTGCCTTTCAGCGCTGTGACTGTGTCGGCAGCTTGGCTCAGCGGCAGCGCTTTAGCTTGAAATGCCACAGGTAGTGGGTTCGACTCCCGATGGCGAAAAAATATTTTTCGTTTTTTTTATCTTTTTTTGGCTTGGGCTGAGGCTTAGGCTTAGGCTAAGGCTTAAACTTAGGCTTTGGATTAGGCTTAACTCAACAAACAGCTTCAAAACACTGAAACCTCGAAAGTGCGGAGCGGAGGATCAGCCTTGGATAGGGTGCAGAAACAGTAGGAGATAGAAATCTTTAAGAAAACATCGGTGCCTGATCAGAATTTGTTGACGATAGATAGATTAGCCCAAAAGTGTTGACGATAGATAGATGAAATCAAAAAGTGTTGACGATAGATATTGAATAGATGAATTTGGGGGAGCCCCCACCTGCCCACCCCCCAAGTATAGTCCAACCACGAACTCATGAGACGACTTATTTTGAAGTTGACTTGAACGGATCCAATAATGTTCCGGTTCCGCGTATTTCGGGAATGAAAGAAAGAGAAACGCATGTATTTTTTTTAAAACACGCTCTCCACCTCGGTGCGTAAATTCCCTCTTGACTCCCAAAACATTTGTGTGTTGAACGCAGGGTTGTTTCAAAAAAAAGTGGTTAATTAAAAAAAATTATTAAAAAAAAAAAATTTTTTTTTTGAAACTCAGATTTTGCTTTTTTTTTAAATAAAAAAAAGTTGCCCAAAAAGGGCTGAAATGTCCAAAAATGGCCTTTTTCGAGGCCAAAAATTGGCACTTTTTTCCTGTGGACGGGACAATTTTTCCAAAATCGCGCCTGCGGCGCCCTGTATTGTCCCCAAATCCGTACAGGGATGCGCGGGGCTGGTCTTTTATAGTGATGTGGCACCGATAATGTACTACTGCATGCTACTACACATGTATATACATAGGTCTGGTGCAAAACCGGGCGCGCAAAGTCGATCTGACACGCAAGATTTGGGCTGTAATCGATATTCTGATGGTCGTATGTCAGATATACGGCATTATATGCATTAAAATACGTTGTACGGCATGCTACAATACATTAGAGTAACATCGTTAGTCAACATCAACCTCAGACTGGTAGAAGACCATAGAATCTGCACAATACTACCGGGTGTCACCGCACAAGTTGGGTCTCAGGCGAAAATTTTTCAATTTTTGAAAAATATGTTGGATCGATTTCATTTGTCCTGAAACGTCGTTTGCAACACTTTTTCTAATAAAAAAAATTTTCGTCAAAAAAAAATCAAAAAAAAAAGCTCGTTAATAAAAAAAATTTTTTTTTCAACCCTGGTTGAACGACATTGCTGTTCGCGCAAGCACGCAACAAATTGAGGTCAGCCAGCTGGAACTTGTCATCATGTCTCCCGGCCCAATCTCTTTCTTTTGTTTGCGAAAACCCGTGTAACCGGCGCATTTTTGAATCTGGCCAAGCAAGCTTCAAAAAGAGTCGTCTCATGAGCACGTGGTTGGACTATACTGCCCTGGGCCAGGGTTGGGCAAAAAACGTTTTTTTTCAAAAAATGTTTTTTTAAAACGCCCAGATGACCAAAATATGCCCCAAAATAAATTGGAAAATGCTCATGTTGGGAAGAAAACGTGGTTAAACGAAGTAATTTTATGTGTTCTGAGGCAAAATAAACGGGTTTCAACCCTTTTCTAGCGAGTTGCTAAGATCCCAAGTCAGACCCGCATCATGGGTCCAACTTTGGCCGGGGTCATCACTGAAAGTCAAACTCCGTATATCGACGTATCTCGACAAAGTAAAAATTGGTCGAAAATTTTTTGAAAAAAATGGGACAAAAAATTGATTTTCCTTGATAATCAGGGTACTTTCCCTGAAAAATCAGGGAAAATCAAGGAAACTCAGGATTTAAAAAAAACGAAAAACGACCCAGGCGTTTTTTTTTAAAAAAACGTCGTTTTTTTTAAGAAAAAACGCCGTCGTTTTTTTTGCCCAACCCTGCCCTGGGCAAGGGGGATACCTATTGTACTGGAGGGCTACCCTCCAAACCCCCACCTCCAACACTGGCCACAGTGTAGTTCCTGGTCGGGCGCGGCGGTTAGTGTACCTACCCCTTTTTTCCGTGCGGCGGTTAGTGTACCTCCCTGGGGGGAAGGGGGAAGACCCAAATGCAGGAAAAAGTCACTTTTTGAGGTGAAAATTTGACCGATTTTTGCCCCTTTTTGGAAAAAATGGGGCATAAAATACAGCAAGAGGTGTGTAAGAATTCAGGGTGATACGGTATGGTCTAAGAGTGCAAAGCACGGCTGGTTTGCCTTTAGATACTAGCACGGGGCGGGGTGCCAACTTGACTGGGGCGGTGGGTATTTCTAGGGTAGGTGCCAAAGCCAAGGTGGGGGTGGGGGTGCCTTTTGGTGTCCGACTGGTACGAAAAGTGGGGGTGCCACTTTTTTTTCAACAAACCCACATCAAGACCTTCAACAGTCCGATAGAGACACAGATAATGAACCAGAACGCCAAAGAAATAAGTGCAAGTTTGAAATTATGCCTTTCCTTTATGCCCACTCCCAAAGTGAAAAATTATTTTTGGACACTGTCCAAACTGCTGGCGCCACTCAATTGGTCAACACTCCATCACGTGGCTCAAATTTATTGGACTTGGTTTTTGTGACTGACGCCAGCAAAATCACCCAAATTGAGGTGCCCACAAGTCTTGGAGACGTCCAAGGCGACCACCGTCCCGTCTGGCTCACAACCAGTTACACGACATCAAAATGTCGTAAAATCACCCGTTTTCGGAACTGGGGCCGAGCCAGATGGGACGTAATGGAAGCTTTTCTTTCTCTCAACATTCCATGATGAAATACTTTATGGCCCATTTTCTGATTCATTTATTACATGGGATGCTATCAAATTAGCATGCCAAATGGCCATTAAAGAATTTGTCCCCATCTCACGCGTCTCCTCGACAACAGGGTATATGCCCGATTGGTCACCTCAGCTGTCTCGCCTACGTAGAACGGAGTCCCGTCTGCGCTCGCGCATGCATCGGGAACCAAATATCAATACCTACTATTCCCGATGCAAAATCTCTCGCACCATTCGCCGACACAGACGAGGCTGGGTCCGTAGGCGGGAACAGTCGTTGGTCACAAATCCAAGCCCAAAAAAGTTTTGGAGTTACATCAGACGAAAAATCAGCCCTAGGACTGATCTTCCTGATGTAACTGACACCAGTGGTGTGCTTCACACGGAGGACGAGGCCAAGGCCACCGCCTTCAACGCCTATATTGCCTCTGTCTTCAATTCCAATTCCAACCTTGGAATTGCAGGCACAATCCCTCTGTGTGCAGCCCATCCCGTTCCGGACATGGAGGAAATAGTCTGTTCTCCCCGCATTCTCTTTCAATTCTTTCGAAAACTTCCAGCCAAAACTACCCCCGGTCCTGACGGGATCCCTTCGGCCTTCTTGAAGAAGTTGGGCCTCGCACTTGTGGATCAATTCTCATTCCTTTTCAACCAAATTCTCCACACCGGCGTTGTTCCCGATGATTTCAAGTTGGCCGATGTGGTCCCAATACCCAAGGAAAAATTCCCTAAAAGTGTCACAAAATATCGTCCTATTTCCCTTACCTCCTCCCCCTGCAAACTTTTGGAGTCCTTTGTAAATTCAAAGGTTATGGCCCATCTTCAAAAACATAATTTATTATCTCCCTACCAATTCGGTTTTATACCTGGTCGCTCTGTGGAGGCCCAACTTCTGTGCTGCATGTCACACTGGACAGCAGCGTTAGAGCGAGGGAGCGCAGTGGACATCATCTACCTAGAAAGCCAAAAGGCTTTTGACACTGTCCCCCACTCTGCGCTGCTGCAAAAACTACAGCACTACGGTTTCCCCCGTCATTTACTCACTTGGGTATCTTCCTACCTAAGTGGACGGTCACAACGGGTTCGGGTCGGTGACGCTGTTTCTGGGTGGACTCCGGTCACCTCCGGGGTTGCCCAGGGCAGTGTTTTCGGCCCGACTCTTTTTCTCATTTATATAAATGATGTTGTCAGCGTGGTGCATCCAGGCACCTACTGCAGGGTAGGGCAAAAAAAAAATTTTTTTTTAAAAAAATTTTTTTAAAAAAAAAAAAGGTTTTTGAAAAATTTTTTTTAAAAAAAAATTTTTTTTTTAAATTTTCGGGGGAACAAAATGTTCTAAAACGTCCAAAAATGGCCTTTTTGGGGGTTATTTTTTGTCATTTTTTCTCAAGGGTAGAAAAAATTTCTTCACAAAATCACCTTTGGGGCATGTATTTGGTACCTAAGATACCCCAAATGATGTTATTATACCTTCCCTTGATACATGAGACACAGTATGCATGTGCCTACATGGTACTTCGATGTCATGCCCCATCAGGTCGGTCGTATACGACTGATTCAGCTGCCCGACAAGTATTTCTGCAGCTTATATTCTCAATTCTGTGTGGTTTATGAGTGAATCTTGCTTATTCGGCCACAAACTGTTGTGTCCGATACCACAGAGCAGCAATCATCGGTCCATATCAAGCACAGACTGTTGGATCGTACCGAAATGACGTAAACACCCTTGATAAGTGATGCAAACCAAGTCACAAAAGTGACTTGTCAATTAAAGTTGCATTTTTTCGCGATTTTGCGCGTTTTTTAGGCAAATTTGGTAAAATTTCCCCGAATCTCAGACTTTTTAAAAAAAAACTTGTTTAAAAAAAATTTTTTTTCCAACCATGACCTACTGTATCTCTACGCTGATGACATCAAAATTTATAGGGAAATCCGTAGTGCTGTTGATCACAAAATCCTCCAGGGTGACATAAATGCGGTCATTAGTTGGCTCTCTGCAAATGGCATGGCCTTAGCCAGTCATAAGAGCGTCACTGTAAGGCTTGGGGATCGCCCCCAAGTCCCACCTGCCACCTGTCTATTTTTTGTGGGAATGAGCAGATTGTTTCACCTCCCCATGTCCGGGACCTGGGTGTCATAACTGACCAACAAAACTTAAAATTTGAGTCACACATTGGTAAAATTGTGGCCGACGCTAGTAGAATGGAAAAGACCATCCGCCGTAACTTCCACAGTCGTAATCGCGACTTCCTCCGCGAACTCTACTTGGCCTATGTTCGTCCATTACTGGAATTTTCCATGTCCATTTGGTCCCCTCAAAATGTCACTTTGGCTAAAAACGTTGAAAAAATTCAACGTAGGTTCACTTATTATTTACCAGGCATGCAGACACTGTCTTACCAACAGCGTTTGCATGCACTAAATTTGGGCCCCCTAATTTATCGCCGGACCGTGAACGATCTTGTGCTCGTGTACAAAGTCGTTCGTGGTCTCATACCTGGGGTAACCAAGGAATCATTCTTTCCATCGCGTGACACCGGCCGCCCAACCCGAGGGCACTCCCACAGTTTGTGTCGAGTTCATGGCGCGGGTCCGGACTTGTCCGGGTATTGGGCTTATCGCGTTGTGGACCTCTGGAACAGGCTCCCAGAGGACGTCGTCTCCGCTGCCTCAATTGCGGCCTTTAAATCTAAACTAA
>JASAMV010006607.1:0-83429 GCA_030248065.1 Rhynchonema sp. JSB1_4
TTTGGCAGTCCGCATACGAATTGTGGCCAAACACGCTGCGGCATAAAATGCTGTACTTGGGCTTGTCGACCTGCAGTTGTTTGGAGAAGTTGGTTATTTTTATCCATTCTGCACCGCTCTCCCAGCGCGATTACATTTTGTGCTGTATCAACTTTAAAGACGAGCGCCAGGTATAGCACGTATACATACAGTACAACAGGCACCTCAAGCCCTTCACCAGCATTCAACATGAACAACTTTTACTCTGGTCGCAATCAGTGCCCCATTGCAACCCTTCAAATGTGATACTGCCCTTCGAGAATTGCCCCCAATTAGTGCCACTCACATGTGTCAACACGTCCACAACATCTTTCCTGAGTTTGTTCAGTTGATTGACACCAATACGAGGCACCATGTCATCACCAACCACAACCGTGGTGATAAAGTCACGGGTGCCGGCAATGGCGTCACGTGACATCAGACCACCAGGTGGGGAGAATGCGTAGCACTGAAATGTGTGAAGGGTGGGTTATGAAAGGGAGTATGTAGTTCCAGTTCCAATCATGACGGTGACTTGGTTTGGTGTGCGTCGGTAACGGCTACACTTTTGTCTCAACTGTCGAAAAATAAGCGAGATACAGGCTGGCCGAAGCGGTCCAATTCCAGACAGACGGGCGGCGCCCCAGGTCATCGTCAGCGCGAATGCACGAGAGATGCGGCTATACACGTGAGACCAAAACTACTTGCGAGCGAGCAGAGCTCTGGTTGTTCGCTGGTGATCGGACCGGTTCGCAATGGGCCCAGAGTTCTGCCCCCCCCCGAGGACTGATATGGAAACGTCTGCCATGAAACAATACCTATTAGATATCATGTTCCATGAGTATATAGCTGCTTACGCACATGGCACTAACATTCCAAAAATACCTGCAATCCCGGGAAATCCTGATGTAGCAAGGTGGCCAACAAGGGTGCAGTGCCAGCGCCGAGTGAGTGGCCACAAATGATGATTCTGTACTCTTCATCGCCACGTCTGGCCGCCTGCGCTTTTTGCACCAATTCTTCGGCGATGATCTTCTCATACATGTACTGGCCGGCGGATGTCATGCCCGAGTGTGCCTGGAAACAAAAATGTTGATGTTGTTATCCCGGCCAGAATCTTCTGCCCAAGCACTTTTTGTATTTTTTCGGCCTCTTTGTTTCAGGCTATCAAAACACTCAGTGAAGGCCTAAGCCTACACCTAACGACAAGTGGAAGCCTAAGCCTGAAATCAACACCCCAAAAATTATCAAGATTATGGTCAAGGTCAAGGTAAAAAATTATGGTCATGTTATGCAGCATAGTTGCTTCAAAACAAAAATCGGATGCCCTTGCTTTTGCCGTATATGTAGATTAATCGCAGTGTCGCAGTCGCTTCAAAGTTGGAACGGCCAGTTTAATTCATCACTTTTGACTTCAATAAACCGAGTACGGTATGCACCATACCTGCCAATTGTGGCTGGTATCCTTCATCGGTATGACCACCGGTTCCATCATCGCATCGGTGACCGCATCATCGAATGACATCGTGCCACGTGGAATGATCACGATCGCCTTCTTGTCGTGGTCGAGAATGATGAAGAACGGTGTCTCGCCTTGAAACATCAGGCAGCATTTCGATTGGGTTCAGGCGTGAGCAGGATGTACAGCAGTCTGCCCTCTTTTTAACTGTCATTTTTTCGGTATTATATGAGCAACATTCACAAATATAGCTAAAGCATCAAGTGCGATCTGAGAAAATACACTGTGAAACACTGACCAATTTCGTTGAGATACGAAATGTAGAACAGTTTGGCATCGGTATTTGGCGGGAAACTGTTCAAAATGGCCGACGTGTTTGCCATGCCGCAATCATTGCCCTCAAGCAGATAGTCGCGGTCTTTGCCGGGGCTCCTGAAAATGTTTTTTTTGGTTTGCGATCTTGTATGACTTCATGTCACATACTTTATTGATTTTGACCAGCGTGAAAGTTTTCGAGTTTTTAGAGGTCATCAAGGCAAGTGGCCCAATGGTATCTATTCCATTCCGATTCTATCACCAAGTTTAATACCGACGCAAAAATGACCAACTTGCTCTCTTCAATAACTGCAATTTCCACAAATCGCCCCCAAACTTACTCACAACAACAACATGAGCAACATTCCAGTCCACACACCCACTTGCAACAATGACCACAGCCGCATTTCGTGGTCAGATAGTAAAAATAGCCGTAACTGGCCCACGCGTAGTGCATGTAGTGGTGCATGTCGCGGAATTTCTGCAGTAATTGGTTGGATATGTAACTTTAGCTTAGCCCAGAGAGCAAGCCGACTCCAGAAATTGGAAGCCGGCAAATATTATTCATATATCAAACTTGGTGAACACATCGATCAGGGAACATCTTTTGCGCTTGGCGAATTTAATGGCATCACTAAATTTCTTAATATCCTTTAATTCAGTCACGTGACCAAGGCGGATCACATCCGATCCGATCACCAAGTTTGATATCGCTCATGATTGAGGGTTTGAGATACAGCTGGTGTCGAACCGGGGTGATTTGATTGGCTTTGCCTTGGTTGGGTGATTGTGTTTGTCAGAGGGATGTGAAAGCGATGCTTTCCATCCGATCCGGCAGTGTTTGATACCGCCAAGGTATACATAGGCATCGCCGTGTGGGTGGCTTTATATGGATAAATTTTGCTCACATTTCGATTCGTTTTCACAGACGGTCAGTGCACCAGAACATCGTCAGTGCTCCGTGGAAGCGTAACCACAAAACGAGATAAGAGAAGATCCAATTGCTCTCATAACGAATCAACTTGTTAATATGTATATGTACCTGAAACAATTCGTCGTCCTTCAAATCATAGAATTTGGTGTCGGCAGTGATTGGGACTCCTGAACAGAACTCAGCGACGCACGTGCTTGGCTGCTTGACCACCTATGGACAAAAATCAAGCTTTTTTTGGTGACCATCCTGGGCCAGAAACAACGCAACAAAAGTCACGCACGACGAACCTGTTGCTCGGTGAATTTGCGTCGCTGATCGATCAACACCATCGCCGTTAGAATGTCGGTCGGAACGACGTCCTCGCCTTGAAACATCAGGCAATTCATGCGATCAAAATTCTCAATGCAAGACCGTCTGGGTCGATTACAACATTAAAAAATGACGATAATCAAACTCACCAATAAAAAGTTCGGCAAATATTTTCGTCACTTCCTGCAAGCGAGCGGCGCTGGTCGCGTTGAAATCGATGCAACAACACAGACGGCGACAGCGACGATTCCAGGCCTGCAAAAGATTGTTGGTAAAATTAGAATATCAGGGCCGTGATGAGCCGAAGGCGAAATTTTCAAGCACAGACAGAGCATAACTTTAGGAAATGGTCGGAATACTCTTGATGAGATACTCTACCATAGTTGATTTCTTCCCATGGGTTTCATCTGTTCAGTTATACCAGTTCTTTACTTGTCTGTTTCGTCTGTACAGAGACAGGCTGTGCACCACAACATCGTCAGTGTGAATGGTCGAAAAAGAAGGCATTGAACAAAGTCGCAGTCGTTTGTTGGGGTCACAATGCGATTTGGTGCATTCGCACTGTCGTTTGTGTCATCAACTGCGAGTTAAATGGGTCAGCCAATTTTGTTGCCAGTCACAAACACAGTTTTCGAAATGATCAGTGATGTACAAACTGAGTGTCCTAGTCGACCAACCAGTGTCACATATTTTAGACCTGATGCACCGCCCGCTTGTGAAAACAAAAACGGGCGACCAAAAAACACGTTGCACAATATTCACATTGTTCTTGTGAAACATCAACCAACCTCCATGTACGCGTCCTTTACACTGCCGAACTCCTCAGTGCGTCGGTCTTTCTTCCAATTCACCCATTTGTCCCCTGCTGAATCGTACATGAACCAGATTAGTAGAAGCAGGAGGATCTGCAATAAAGATGATTTAAATTTCATTGAAACCCAGAAATGTTTGAAATCTACTATACGCAAGCGGAATTTTAGCTCTCTTACGCAAACCTCGCTCGATGCGAGTCGTTTCAAAATCCGTTGGTGTCCCCGATTCCTAACACTACACAGTCATCAGCAGGTGCAGGTATTTGAGGTCCGGTATGCGCGAAAATTGTAGATTCGACCAGCGTATGGTAGTTGTTCTCAGCCATCCAATAGTCAATTTATCACCGAAAGAAAATTACAAGTCAACTCGACCCCAATCAGAAGCAAGGTTCCAGTCGCCCGATAGGCCCTGCTGTATATACGCTGGTACCGAATAGGTGTCCCGGCCTCTCTTCAGAGTCATATACGTCAGCAAAAGCATAGATAATGACTGACCAGTTCCCAAACAATGAGTGCAATAATGCGTTTGGTGCCCTTCATACGCACGTCAAATGACCAGGCGAAGTAGAGACCGATGAAGGAGGAGGCCAATTGTAGAATGAAGAGCACCAGACGGACGTACATCAGATAGATGATGATTGGCTCACGCGGCGCGGGGTTGAGGATTGAGCCTGAAAAAGGACGCACACAGTCAGGACGCGAAATTTTTCATCACCAAAAAGATGGTGAAAGTGCACAGTGAGAGACACTGAAATGGTTTCTTGAACTTTAGCGCGGATGGACCGGTTTTTTTTGACAGAAAGATGGATCTGGTTTCAACTCTTATTCGTGTATCGCATTTGCTGCACAAAAATTCCTATATGATTTTCTCTCTTTTTTCTGGCGGCCGGCCTATTCGTGTCTGTTTCGTAACGATCTGGTGCATTTCACACTGACACGATGTCCTGGTGCACCGCCCATCTGCGTGAACTCAGCACGAAATAGACAAAACCAAATTCCAGATCTTGTATGTCCTTTGAAAATACCATCATTGGTATAAATGGCTCATTTCTCACATTCTACAGGCTTTATCGCAGAGTCAAACAATCCCCCCGAAAGCGCACACAGTACCTTTCAAGCTGTAATAGATGACCAGCGCTTCAATGATGACGCAGAGCAGCAACAGAAAGATGTAGATGGTCATGCCGACTATGAATCGACGTCGACCCGTCAGGGCGTAGGTCTCGACCACAAACTCAATACCGTAAGTCGCCAGGATGATGCCCCAGATGAGATTCGTGATCAGCAGGAGAACGGCTGGAATTACAGTGTGATCCCGGAACGGTGAGAAAAAGACTATGACTTTGAAAAAAAATCTGGGTTAGCAAGACGAGAAAAGTCCTATCTGTTCAAAAATTTTTCAGTTCGCTGTTTTATCCTCGCTTTCCCCCAATGTGATGATCAGATTCCGGTTAGCTTCAGTGGAGCTGAAACCAACAACGGATAGCTTGGGGTCACGTATGGCCGGCCACCTGGTCTGGACGGAGCAGTCTCACTGATGATACTGTGGTGCACCGCCCGTCTGTGAAAACATGCCGAAGCATGCCATCAAAAGTCACAATTCTTGCCAACCTGGAATAATAAAATCGTCGGACCCGACCGACCACCGACGACCCAGGGCAACGATGCCGGGCATTTTCTCGGATCGCTTTTTTGATCGAGCCCCTATTATCGATAAGAACTCAAATTATTCAGTTTAATTATGACCATCTTCAATCCCGTCGGTTACTGTTGTTTTGAGGGGCAGGCCAGCGAAGCCCTCAACCAAACAGCAGGCTTTGTGTGTGCGCGTGGCATGCACACATACACTGCTTTTGCTGCCTGCACTCGCGGGGATTATTGCTCTCGCTGAAACATCGGCGTTGGTTTGCGTATCCCCCACTCTGCATTGTGCACCACATCATTTGGGAGACGTGGTCCATACATAACTGCCTTCTGCCTGCCGTATAGATATCATACCGTTGGTACACCATGCCTGTGGTGATATTCGAAGAGTATTTATTTCCAGGACCAAATGAAGTTGGAACTTATTTTAGACTACTTTTTTGTGCACAGTGCACAGCGCGCACAATGTGAGAAAAAGAATGTGAACATTGCCTGTAAACCCGCATGGTGCACTGTAACATATTGTAAATGCACACCACGTAATCCCTTTGTTTCTTGGTTCTCTGTCCCGTGAGTGTGTCGAATAACAGTTCAAGAAATAACACTGGCTTAGTGACTTGTCCTGCTCGTCACGAGAGACCAATCCCACAAAATAACGGAATGTGCAGTGCAGTGAAACCCGAACAGGTTTTCGGTCGGACTGACACACATTATTCGACGTGAAACATTTTCCTACCATGCCAGAACAGCCATTGGTTGCAGTGACGTAAACATGAGTCACACTGCAAGTGAGAGAACGAACTTCGCTTCGCAAACACGCACACAGGCAGCCCAACTTTGTGATGGTACAGCTTACGCTTTGGCTTACAAGCTGGCTGATAGCGTAACGTTTTGGTGCTTGCGGTGTGTGTGTATTTCGTTACTGCAATGCAAAGTGCCTATGAGTCACTTTTTGCTGTGCTTGTGGCTTGCTCAGTATAACGTGTTTTTTCTATATTTTTCGGTCAATCAAGTTGTTATTTTGCTGAGATGAGCTATGCCTATCGGTTTTTTTTGCAACTTGGTGGCAGGCTGGGTGGGATTAGATGGCTGTTGGACTTGTACGTTATGTTATTCATTGTGTTTATCTAGTACCTGTCTGTTAAAAAAACGTTTGTTCAAGTTCGCTTCTGCTTGGCGTGTTTTTTTATGTTTGCTCAACATACCATGGTATGTGGCTTCCATCCATGTGTCAATGATCTGCTTCTCTGTGCTTAACCTCAATTAGTGTTGTACATGCGAAAGTTTCGTGATTCCTTCAGGCCGCTCTCTGACAAAAGCAAAAAGCAAAAAGTTTACTGCACACTTTTTGCTTTTTGCTTTTTGCTTTTGTCAGAGAGCGGCCTTACCCTTTTTGATAACCCCGACGCTTGAACCATAAAGCTACCACAACGCATGATTTCTCTGCTCTTTGCAGGCATTCTCAATCACTCCCCTCAAAGATATCCGAAAGGCCATTACTTTTTTGCGATGAATGATCGCAATATGTCCCCATTATCATCATAATATCTGAATATATCGAAATTCAACTTTGTGCCACACACACCCCCACACCAGCATAGCCCTTTCCCTTCACATTCCACAGTTATGAGCGTGGTGCAGCACAAGTCAAATCGCTCAAAGGTGGGTGCGGTCTGGTGTATTCCAAAAGCCGGGTGACAATCAAACTTGCTGATCGGGCTGCATCGGTCTGAATTTGCGCCAACAAAGATTTACCGTGTGCCTTTTCTCTATCATCTGGAAAATATTTACGACGGGAACCAGCCGAATCCGATCCGATCATCAAGTTTGATGCCCCTACCGGTTACCAATCTCAAGTACCTCCCTCAAAGTCAACCCTCCTTACTTTTTCGTTGACGTTCATCTGAGTTTGTGTTTCACGTCAGGATATCCATACTTTCAGTGAGCTGAACTGCAAACTAGTTTATTTCTCTTGTTTCGAATTTAATCTGTAGTTTGTAATGCAACATTAAGAGGAGCAAAATTCCTCACATTTTTGTTACATATGGTTCATATTTGCACGTATCGGTATTATTTTGACGAAGATTCGTTTGCGCCCCAGGCTTCAAATGACCAGTACCCATGTTGTGTCTTCGAAATTCTTTCTTTTTCCAAAAATCCAAAAAAAACAATTCCATTTCAAATGAATAATAATTGCAGAAAACCTCTGGCGGCAGTTCCCAACACCTCGACCAGCACTCAGACCAAGCCAGCGACACGAAGGACAGTCTTTCTGTCGGCGGCAACAGCGCGATGGACACATTGTCACCGGGCGGGGCCGGATTCGACACACCCGTCGAGCCGAAACGGAGGGGATCCGGACGACTGCCGAAATTCGTCGACAAAATCGTCAGACGCAAGAAGAAGGTCGGGTCTTGGAGGAATTAAGATTTTTTTGAATAGACAGATCGCAAACATGGGCCACTGAATAGTACGATATGACATTAAAATGACTTGCCTGTGCAATCCAAATTAGGGTCACTCTACGCTCCTAGGTACAGGGCGTCGAATACCTGCATCGACACAGCTCGGATTGCCACAAACAAACTTGCCTTTGTGGAGTCTGGGCCAAATCCGAACTCCAATTTATTGCGCTGATACACACATCAGTTGTCATTTCATCTTCGGAAATTCACTCTATTTATTGTCATTTGGCCGTGTCATATAACTCAGGCAATAAATATCCAATCATAATCCATTTTAGTTCAATAATTGATCATGCATTTCAGGACAAAGAAGCCAGCGCGAGTGGGGGTGATGACTCCATGTCCATATCCCAGCCGTATGGCATTGTGCACAGGATACACGTCGGATATGACCCATCGACCGGGGACTTCCAGGGTCTGCCCAAACCGTGGCTCGACTCGCTACTCGCTCAGATCGGGTGCGTTATATAATTTGGGGTTTTTTGCAAAGCCGATAATCTGGTCTGTTGTAATGGGCAGAATGTATGATTGAAAATTGAAATGTGCTGCGAATCGGCATGAGAACAAATCCACTGCTGCACTGTGTACGTAATAATCATACATCACGGTTCAAGTCTCACTATTCCACTATTCCGCGACTTTTCAGGCCTGGAAATTCAGGCGCGACCTGTTCAGGCCCAGTTTTTCAGGCCCGGCAAATTCAGGCCCAACATATTTCACCCATTTATAGACTTAGGCTCAGGCTCCAGTCGGGCCTGAATCGGTTGGGCCTGAATGGCCGGGCCTGAGCCTGTGCCCCGGGACTGAACCCTCTCACAATAATTTTTCACAGATATGTATAGTCTTTCCGTTTTATAACAGTCCAGAGGAGGTATACAGAAAATGTTTCAACGCCTTGAAAACAGCAGTCATCGTCGTGGATGATAACCAACAGGTCGACAACGTGGCTCGAAACATGCGTGTTACTTGATGGCTGCTGTTGCGATGAAACATTTGCTGTATACTTTGTTTGGACCGAGAATAAACTGAAAGACTATATCACCCGAACCTGACTTTCAGGGAGGCCGACCAGAAACAGAACCCCAAGGCCGTTGTCACAGCGCTGAAATTCTACGCGCACGCCGTGATCAATAAGCCACAAGCAGGCAGTGACAAATTTATGTTGCGCACATCACAACGATCGGTGCAACCGAGTGATGATGAACTCGAAGATGGTTAGTGCGAGTGTAACGCGTTGTAACGGTTGGATGCGTGTAGAGAGGGTATCATGGATGTGGGGTTCGAACCTTGGTGGGGGATTTTTGTAATTTGAATGAAACTCAATGGATGCGTAGTGTTAACCTTGATGATCGGATCGGTGTTGCCTTGGTCATGTGACTCTTGAATTAAGCATATATAGTTTGGGATTTATTGATGACCCTAATTTCCACGAACGTAAATGTTGTCGCCAGACAACAGAATCAGTTTTTACCCTGGTCAAAACTTCTGGCCTCAAGTTTAACACGTCATATGAACAAGGCAGTGCTGGATACATACCATCACAAAAGGGCAGTGACAACACTGTGGCTAAAATTCGAAACCGGTTGGCCTGTTGCTCATGCATTCAAAAGCCGCACACTTTACGCACCAAGGTGGAGAGCGCATCCATGCGAAAGCGTCCTGTTACACTCAAACTGCATATTGTCACTGCATTTTTGTGAATATTCTGGTTTATTTCCTTCAGATCAATCGTCAACCGCCAGCTCCAGTACCTCGGCCGATCAGCAAAACGCCAACAATTTGGCACCAAGCGTAACCCCAACGTATCATCACCAGAAGAAGCACTCAGACGCGCGAAAACCGTCCGCAACTTTCTACACCTCGACCCCTACCGGTCGTGATCAGAATCAAAATGCTGCCGGCGGCGGCGTGCCTGAGATTTCCAAACCGATACCACAAGTGGGTGGGGTTGTTGAGTAGATTTCGTTATTCGAGCCAATATCAAAACTTGATGATCGAATGAGCCATAGTTTTTGTCAGAACAAATGCAAGGCATATCGGATCTGCAAGACTGATTCCAGTTATCTGGCCAGCAGGTTTGATACTGACTTTGTTGTGATTTAGGCATAATCTATCTATAAACCTGGGGGTGTTTTGATGCACATGCCTAACCGCTGTTGGCGGACTACCCTACCTGAGCTCAATCACATATAGAAACGATATAGAAAAACGTCGGCTCGCCTTGACCATTCATCCGTGTCGTTGACAATCGAATAACTAATCTTTCATCTATTTCTGTCACATAATTTTCACAGATGGGCCATAATTGTCTGTATGACTTTCACAAATTCAGACTAGACAGGCATTAGCAGCTTAAATAAACTTTCCTGTGTTAATCCTATAACCGCGTAAACTTTGCCATCACCTGAACTTTTCCATCTGTTTTCTCTGCAGACCCTACCCAGCCATCTACCGTACCACGAATACACACCGATTCACGATGAGTCCTCTACCACCCAATCACAATACAAGAACTTGCCTCGCACACCGAGCGACTTCGGTGGTGCATTTGAGCCAACCGTACAAGGTGGCCCAAATATACCGCCACAGCTACCGGGTGGCCCAAATCTATTCGCCACAAAGTACATTAATGGTTCCTCAAACAAGCCGACTTCAATTGATGACGTGGCTGCCCTCTTCGAGAGAACAGGGTCAATGACGTCATCACCAGCCATCACTGAAGAGCACCGGGCACCACCGGTCCTGCCGGCCAAACACACCAGCATACACAAACCGGCCCCACCTCCGTTGCCGCCCAAACCGTCGGTTCGTTTCCTGGTCTAACTTCTTTTTCTATTTACTCACATTATGACCAGCAACCTGATGTTTCACTGCTATGCGGTGTTGACCAAACTGCTAATCATAGCGGAATGATATCAAATTTAGAGATGTGTAATGTTGATAAGAAGTCAGTCAAAAAATTATGTGAATATTAGTGCCGAGGCATTAGGCGGGAGCGTGAATTGGTCACAATCACAAGGTCACTCGTGTATACCTGCGCCCTCTCCGTGTGCGTACATAGCCTCGCACCACCTGTTTTCATGAAGACTCCCACTAAAATACAGGTTTTATAATCCATGGCCAATAAAAAGCATCGCACACTTCAACACACGGTACTAGTTTTCTAACTTTTACCCAATGCTAAACATTTTTGCAGCGCCTCAAGTCGAATTCGTCATCGGCCATCGGCGGCAGCCAATCAGCATCAGCGGCCATCCTGCCGCCTGGCCAATCAGCGTCGCATCATTCGGCGCTCAGCTCCGCCCATTTTGACCAGATGGCGCACCTGTCTGAGAGCGAACTACAAAACAAACAACAACAACAACAACATAATGAGAAAGAGCGACGTAGGCAACAAGAAGAGTTGGAAAGTCGAGAGAACAAGACTGCCGTTGGTGGACCCCAATTGCCGACCTCTGTTATCACGGATTTGGCGTCGAAATTGGGCAAAAGGGAGAAATCCGTTAGTTGATGTTTTATAATTGCGTTTTCCTGATTTAATCCTGAATTATCAAGAAAGGGATGTTACAGTTGATGCACATAGGATAGAAAACGTTGTTATGCATCGGAATGCACTCAAGAGAACGTGACAAACCCACGTGCAGAGAGTAGATCTCATCCAATTCATGCACTAGTGCACTTACAACCTTTCAAACCACAACAGAGTGTTGTAAAAAACGGCCAACCCTGATGTTTCACTAATTTTCAGCCCGGCAAACCCTTGCCCACTCCACCGACCAAACCCAGCAGCCCAGCACGTGTGGACAAGAAGGACACAACACACCATCCAACATTGACCAATGTCACCAGCAGTCCGCAGCAACCATCGAAACAACAGCCGAAATCGTGTCTGAAAAAATCAGAGTGAGTGGAAAATTATTTTTTTTGAATGACAAGTTTTGCTTTTCTCGTTTACAACATAAAACGATTATAACCTCAAAAATTTAGTACTGCGCGCGTAAGACCATCGCCCATCGTGTATGCTTTTCACACGCGGCTCATGCTCCGCAAAACTTGGACGTGAGCACTATGTATTGTACGCCCGTCGAATGGAATGCTCGTGCGCGCGGCACTAATATTCTCAGTGACAAAAAGCAACCTTCTCCTTTACGCAGGTCGGCCAAGTCTGAACCAAACAACAAGCCGGTCAACAACAATAACAACAACAACAACAATAAGTCCGGTCCACCGCCGATTCCCGTGAAAAGACGGACCCGAGACGATAAAACCAACGAAAATATACCGCCGGGTACACAACCAAACAGGAAGCTCACCGAGTCTGAGGTAAGAACTTATCGGCGTATTGGCAGGATTATAACTTTCGCGAAAATTTATTTCATTTCATTAATTCCCAATCTCGAATTTCAGGTTTTGGCCGAACTTCGGAAGTTGGTGTGTCCTGGTGATCCGAAAGAGAAGTATTGTCTGTTGAATCAGATCGGCGTTGGGTGAGTGAAAGAACCTTTGCTGTCGTCTCTATCGAACGATTTAGAATATGCTTCTGTCAAACTTGATAGTCGGTCTGGTCCAATTTGGCTTTGGTTCACGCGTGACTTTTTTGTGTTACTGATGCCGCTCGCATCAGTGTAAGCGTTGTTCATCGCATGCACGCTGTCTGGGTGCCACTTTTCTGTCGGTCAAAATCCAAAGATCTCAAACTTATACACAATATAAACTGCAGTTATATATACGTAGATAGGTGCAAGGTGATTGCGGACCATAAAAATCACCAATTTCTTCTTTCAAGCGCATCGGGCAAAGTGCACACTGCCAGAATCCGATCGAAATCCGCCAGTGACGTTGTGGCAATCAAGCAGATCAAATTTCGTTCGCAACCGAAAAAGGAAATGTTGGTGACGGAAATCAAAGTGATGCAACAGTACAATCATCGCAATTTGGTCAATTACATTGAGGTATGCGCTTATGAACTCCATAGTTTTATTCCCATGTTCATAAGATGTTCTGAGATGTCCTTTGCGATTATGATGGCCTAGAGTTTAATTGGATTGTCTCTGTTGTCGCTGGGGCAACTCCGCTGACAAAAAAACAGGAAGCTCTCTTGTGGCTTACGGCGCGGAAGGAACTCGTGTGTTTTTGGGATCATGTGACCGTGAGGTGCATTTGCTCTGACGATCACGGGCGCATCGCCCGTCTGTGAAAACAGGTCCGAACGCGGGTAACAAAAAACGCATTGCACAAACAAACACCTAATACCTTCAGATTGTGATGATGTTTCACAAGGTGTTACTCACTAACTTCATCTCCCCTTGATGATCAGGGTTATCTAATCGAAGACGAAGACCTCTGGGTGGTGATGGAGTTCCTTGATGGTGGCAGCCTGACGGATGTTGTCACCGAGACTGAATTGGACGAGGGCCAAATGGCTGCGATCGTGTGCGAAGTGTTGAGGGCACTCGAATTCCTGCATGGGTCGGTTTGGGGGCGATGTTGTTTAGTCGGTGTCAAACTTGAACACTTTTTGTGTTTGAGATTAGTTGCTGATAGATGGGCAGCTGTGGTCTTGACCATCGTGAAAGTTTGCTGCTGTTTTTGTAGTGTGCTGGCAACAACGTTTTAGGCTAGTCGAAAACCTGTCTTTCCACAAATGTTGGCACAACGCCATAATCAATATATGCATATGCCACGTCCCCAAGGCACACGAACAATCCTTTGTTCGATCGAACGCTGCTGTTGTTCTTTTTCCAGTCAGAACATCATCCATCGTGACATCAAGTCCGACAACGTGCTACTTGGTCGAAATGGTGAGGTGAAACTGACCGATTTCGGATTCTGCGCGCAACTTTGCTCAGGTTGGTTTTTTGTGTGGTCAGAAAAATATTTCCGCTCACTTCAAACAGTGGATTTTGAACGCATTAGTCTTCTGCGAATGAACAATCGATTTTTTGACTTCATAATGAAACGTTTTTGTTACTTTTTGCAGAACGTTCGAATCGACAAACCATGGTGGGCACTCCGTACTGGATGGCACCCGAAGTGGTGAATAGGGAGAAATACAGTTACAAGGTTAGATCTTGTAGTTTATCAGTACAGTATTCCTGTTCTTTTCACACTGAGAGAGTTTCTTCCCCTGTTAACACCCGTTGCCTGATCGGCAGCAAACCGCCTGCGTGCGTTACCACTCAGCAGTCGTGGTCACGTGATCACCACCTAAGCTGCGCGTCATTACAAAGCGCTTGACAGATCATGCAACAAAAGTTTCCCAAATGAACGATATAAAAATAACTATTATCTGAAAACAAACTTTTAAATAAAAATTACATATTGACAGGTCGACATCTGGTCACTGGGTATCATGATCCTTGAGATGCTTGACGGTGAGCCCCCTTACCTGAGGGAGCAACCCCTGAAGGCCATCTATATGATCGCGCAAACGGGCACCCCTGAGATCAAGAAACGAAATGATATCTCCCCGGCGCTGCTGCATTTCATCGAACTCTGTCTCACAATTAAACCGGAAGAACGACCTTCGGCCACCGACCTTCTGTCGCACGAATTTCTGAAATCCGCAAAACCGCTCAGCTCACTGGTGCCCTACATTGAGGCGGTGAAAAAATTGAAGGCCGAAAAGCAGAAACGGTAATATTGGATCGGATTAGTGAGTTTATTGAGCCGTATTCACGAAATGAAACTACAGACGTATTAGTTTAGTTGATATACGCACCGACATGCAGGGCGTAGAATGCGCTCTTGCAGATATTTTTGTGAATGTGGCTATGATTCTAAATACTGCATAACCCCAAAAGTATTGACTGTTTGATTTATCATTTGCTCCGTGATTCAGTGCGGTTATGATGTGATGATTCCACAGCACTTGCATTATACATATTTGTGTTCATATCTACTACTTGGACATTGGTTATAGAAAAACGTGTTTATACCGACCCAATTTTGAGAGCTCAGAGTGCTTTTTGTGCTTACATTTCCTGAATAATGTACCACTGTGGTCATATTTTTCAACCGATTTATGTGTTCCGTTGTGAATTTGCCTCCCAAACTGTTGCGTTCTGTTGTTTGTACTTATGAAGTACAGCATTGCTGGATTATACAACACGAATTTGCAATTTGTATACTTATATATTTTTGCATTCTGATTCAAGATTGATCAGCGCAGGCAAAGATCACCCCACAGTGTTTACGTGTTCTTACCTTGTCTGTGAAACATCATCCAGCTGGGTGTGGTCGTTGCTCTCACGACAAAATTTACGTGTGCCCTTTTTTACTGATTTCGCTTGAATAATGATTATTTTGGTGCTTGAAACCCGCACAGAAAAACGAACTCGGTTCGGGCTCATTTACACGAGACACGGTTTTCACTAGTTCACCTGTTTATGTATACCTTACGTAATGTCTTGAGCTTGAGTATTCTTATTGCCGTATTTCAACATATTACAAAAAATCTGAAATTCCACCTCTGGGCAGTTTTAGGACCGACTTTTGCCCTTTGCGATCATTTCAAGGTTGCCCTTCTAAATTTCGAACTTACAGATATATGTATTCTTGATATTGTATGTTTCGTGTTTCCTCATTATGTGCTGTTGGAATTTGTTTTTGCATCCTTTTATCTACTTACAACCAGGGTTGGGCAAAAAAAAACGACGGCGTTTTTTCTTAAAAAAACGACGTTGTTTAAAAAAAAAACGCCTGGGTCGTTTTTCGTTTTTTTTTAAATCCTGAATTTCCTTGATTTTCCCTGATTTTTCAAGGAAAGCACCCTGATTTTCAAGGAAAATCAATTTTTTGTCCCATTTTTTTTCAAAAAATTTTCGACCAATTTTTACTTTGTCGAGATACGTCGATATACGGAGTTTGACTTTCAGTGATGACCCCGGCCAAAGTTGGTCCCATGATGCGGGTCTGATATGGGATCTTAACAACTCGCTAGAAAAGGGTTGAAACCAGTTTATTTTGCCTCGGAACACATAGAATTACTTCATTTAACCACGTTTTCTTCCCAACATGAGCGTTTTCCAATTTTTTTGGGGGCATATTTTGGTCATCTGGGCGTTTTAAAAAAAACGTTTTTTTTGGCTAAAAACGTTTTTTGCCCAACCCTGCTTACAACTACGTTCACGTACTTAGCGCCCGGTGGTGAAGGGAACTTTCGACACTGCTTGAAACTTTTAGGCCAGTTTTCCATATTCTTACATGCGGTTGAGGGTTTATAATTTTATCATTGCTATGCATTATGCACAAGTTTGCTTGTCAAGTTTTTTGATTTATAGCGCATTATGTTATAATTATCAAAATACCGTCACAATTATTTTATTGATCTATACATGTATATTTTGTGGTTGTGAAAAGTTTTGTGTTTGTTTGATTGTTAGCGGTATTGTATTCAACACTTTTGCTTGTGTCTTGCTTGGACTGCTGGAGCTGGAGGTGTCGTGGTGTTCTGTGTTTGAAAATGTGCTACGCGTATTATACAATAAAAACATAAACTATAATTTAAAATCGGAATAGTTGGTCATGTTCACAAAAGTCATGACCGTCCAAAATATTTGAAGACCAGCACGAATTCTACACCGGCGAGGGATGTGTGAAGTGTCGCTTTTGTTAAGTGAGATGCTCATGTCGTCTTGAAGAAAAGGGAACGATATCAAACTTTGATGATCGGATCGAATTTGCCTTGGTCACGCTCACGCGCGATTCTTGCATTTAGGATATTAAAAAATTTAATGGAGCCAATAATACTGTTCGGCTTAAAAGTTATTCATTTTAAGTCGGGGGGACCCTCTTATATATTCATATTCAACGCAACAAGCCTAATCTTGAACATGCTTCGAAAACATGCAGCTGCCACACAACAACTCCAGACTTGAAGTCACCAGTGACAGATTTACAGGCGATAGAGCAACGTAACAAAGAATCATGTGTACATAAGAGTTTGTCCAGGACTTTACTAAATACATTCACAGGTAAATGCTCAGTCTGCTGTTTTCGTCACTTCAGCTGAGGGCAAAAATTCTGTTGTCCGATCAAACGCACAAATTTTCAGCCAACGCAAAATTGTCCGGCAGCGAATCACTTGGTCGAAGCCAGGCAAAGTTGGCCAGAGCTGCGGCGCCCACGTTTGGACCGCTGTTGTACACTTGCCAGATTATCTGAAGGTAATGAACCTGAATCATCAAGGAATGACATCAAGTAATTGTAAAATGGTTTTATGGTTTACATTGACAATAATGTGTTATTATCTGTTGACGTGCAAAAAATACCCATATGATAACCCACACATTGTACGCTCTTTCTGACCTCCATCCTGTGGAGTGGAAAGCCTTTTTATTGTGGTGAGTGACCCATCCGAATGGTAAGCTTTTGAACGATATTATGGTCCATAACCTGCTTGGGTCTACATATGTAGTTTCCCACTGACCATGTGAATATTCGTCATGGTAACCGAAAATGTCACACAAACAAGGCGGGCAGAGCAGACTCCACAAAAGCTATAAAGGTTGAAGATAAAAACCAACATAATGTACAGTACCAGCTGCAACTCTGGGTGAATTCTGCCTTTGCGCGTGCAGCAAGCGTGCGTACGCATGCACGCCTTTGACGCCTGCACACACAAAAGTATAGGAGGCCGAATGCACCATGTGCACCGCGTGCACAGTGCTAGAAAGGTCAAAAGCGTGCACGCGGTGCACGCGTATGCACGCGTGCGTATGCGTGCACTGCGCGTGCACCGCTGGGTGGTTATACATTGTGCACGCAGGCGTCAAAGGAGTGCATGCGTACGCACGCGTGCTGCACGCGTACGGGCAGAATTCACCCAAAGTTGCAGCTGGTACTGTACCATCTTCGTTCCAATTGGTATGGGCACATAATGCGTAGCCCAACGTCGATCGGACTGTGTGGCGTGACGATTAGTGGAATACGGACAATTGGACAACGAGTTTAGACAGATCTGGAGGAAAAAATTCGGTATGTGAAATAATAATAATGTATTAATTAGTCTAAAAAGAAAGTCGAAATTTTTGGCTCCGGATTAAATATCAAGTTCTCACTTTTGACCAGTGTAAAACCTGTTTCATGACACATGGTTTGAGGAACAACTTCTACGCTGGTCGAAATCAGGTAGAACAGTCCAGCAACTATCCATGCTGTGACCAAGGCAGATCCGGTTTGGGTCCGATCATCAAGTTTGTGAAAAATCTTCGCACATTCCAAACCCGGTCACGTCACCAACAAACAGCACAGACACTATGCAAGCCTCACCCTCACACTCATATTGTACACAGCCTCATAGACATCGAATCGCAGTAGTGCACCTGTAACCACCGTTATGGGACCGGCCTCAATGCTGGATTGTTCCAATGGACGCAGGTAAGTGGCCAGGAAATCAGCGTGCTCCTTATCAGCTGGCAACAGGGAAGGGTGATGTTTTTCCATTAGTTAGCAAGGAGATTTTTGTGGTGATGAGTGAACTGAATAAACTTTTTAAATTCAAATTCACTTACGTCGAACTCCGGTGAGCGCGTTCTGAAAAACGTCACATGATAAGGAAATTCGACCACAGTATCGACCGTTATTCATATATCGCGGCTTATACTGCTGTGGTCAAATCAAGTCGTCAAATCTTGTCGTCGAATCACGTGTATTACTTTTCCGCTCAGGTGGGGCTGCTTGATTTGACAACATAATTTGAAGACTTAACTTAACGATGACAGCACTGTTACCCCCATTTATCAGGCAATCACTTACGCGATATTGTCTCGTGCCAATGTGCAGGATTGGTAAAAAGTGGTGTCCTTCTCTTGGAAAAAAAATCAGCCAAAGTTGTGGTCAGCCAAATTCGTTTGGGCTAAATCTTCGGCACTTTTTCATTCCTTTTTTTGATTTACTGTCAAATTTATTGACGTGATTTTTATGGACACCACTTTTTCATCACCCTGTGTGTGTTCAGACGTGTTCGAATGGCTGGTAGGCTGGATCGTTCAGTGAACGGTCTTGCAGCAAGCATGGTGACTCTGTAATTGGTTAGGGTGGCTATCCCGCTTTATTCTGGTTTGCGATAGTCACGTGATTTTTGCTCTCACGAAACATCACCACCATTCAACATGTAGAGTTTCGATCGAAACAACATCGCATTGGTCATCCTTTAGCTCCAAAGTTTATGGACAAATCTCACCAAGCAGAAGATCTCACCGGAACAAGCGAGCACAAAACACGGGTTCTCAGCCAGTGGAACCACAGGCTGCGGTGCAGTTGTTGGTGTAACAGTAGATTTTGTTGTTTTTGTTGTTGCTGGCGCACATGTTTGGTAGGAAACGGCAATATTATCGATCAACGCGAATGCACCAGTGCGATCAACGAAATTTGATGCAATGATCATCAACTGTGCGATTGAGAAATCGATAATAGCGATTTTTTGTTTTCAATCAAGTTGACCAGAAAAGGCTGCAGCACTATGAGGTGCGCAGTATGTCTTTTGGTTGCCTGTTGCGTTGGCAGAGACGGGCGGTGCACCAGGGCATCGTCAGTGTGAATACATCAATTGCTGGTGTGAATGGCGGGCCACGCCCTGTCATAATATCAGCACATCACCTGGAAATCTGTGTTCCTCGGCAATATCACGGGCATTTGGTGTTGTTGCGTTTCGATGCAGCTAATTGGCTGACCCGGAGTTCTTTGCTGACACACGCTCAAACGGACATTGGAAGTGCGCCACACACTATGAAAAAAATGGACGTTTTGAATCAAATAATGACGGAAATTTGGTTTGTATCTTTAATGCAATCTTTCATACCTGAACGACACCAGTACGACATCTTCAGTGCACGGAATGCGGCACGAGATAAATCGGGCCTCTTCAGTGCTGTCCCTTGATTGACTGCCAACCAGCAAATAACCGCCGGGATCTGACCAACACCAACTCAGTTGACCAAACGTAAATCAAGGGTGGGTTTGGTTGCTGGCTTCTCCATGATCTGCTCGCAGACCGCTGGTATCTCAGGTCATCGTCAGTGCGAATATGTCTACCTGTCAGCCATGAGACTGCATTCACACGTTTCTGGGGTTTCCACAAAATATACATAATCGAAATTTACATTCGATTTCGTACTCGCAAAATCGGCATTGTCATGCTTTAAACCGGCCGAAACCGCCCGGTTATTGCTCGCCGTCACATAAAGAAGCTTGACGGTATACCAACAGCTCACCAGGCAAATTGTTGGGCTCGAAATATCGCCTGAACTTTCTGCCGTTCGGTTGTGCCCGACTAATCCTCCACTCCAGCGCATCGTGTGGTGGTTGTTCATTGGCCCAACAACATGATCGACTGAAGTCACAATGCAGATCAGACGAGATGTTGGCTTGTTGATGTTGATTGTAGTCTGAAATCGCGCCAGGCATATTGGTGTGCAAGACCATTCGGTCAGTATTAAGTGTGTGGTGGTCGGATCGGAATTAAAAACTCGGTCATGTGACTTTTTGGGAATTAACGGATTTGCTGATGCCGGCGCATTTGTGCGCAATCTCCAATTGGGAATCCACACACAAAAGGGCCGTGCCAACTTGGGGGCGAGCGCCATGACAAGCGGAATTGCCCGTTTTCAGTCAGATCCGATCATTTACGATTTAGCGCATTTTCATGCATATGTGAAAAAGTATTTCGCTTTCTATTTCGAAAGGACAATCGCTGCTAATATTCTTGCGAGTCCAATTTCGCTCAAATCGAAACATCACAAAAATAAATCGCTCTACCAGATGCACACCTTCGTTTTGATATTCAGCAGTCTGATCAACTGAGTACCCGAGTTTCCCTGAAAAAATACTCACCAGTTTTTTCTTGAAAAATTCATAGCGATTTGGTTTTTTGAATCGATAAAAAAACTTGAACAAGACGAAACAACAAAATAAAAGTGTTTGAAGCAAACTTTGCGACGGATCACGACCACGTTGACCCGTTCGAAAGCACGCTTGCACTGAAGAATTTTTAAAAAAAATATTATGTTCATGATTTTATTTTCTCAAATTATGAACAAATCTCAAGCTTTATGTTTTATTTTCTTACACGCTCACCTGATTTGCAGCATATTGAGACAATAATAACCAATGCTACTAAATGCATTCCTGTGCTTGAATAATAAGCTCGAAGTTATTTAGTATACACGCTAAAACTGATGGTGGCTGCGGCGAATGAAGAAGTTATAACTAAAAGCAACCCCATAAACCGGTTGATAATTACCTAAATGTCTTTGGCGCGTTGTGAGTTGCTTGTTTTCAGTCAGGTTAAGTTGGTAACCTGACAAGTGAAACGTTGAACAAACAGCTGTTTCGCCTTCGTAATGATTATGGCACACAAATATAATTAGTCTTTCACTTATTGCCTGTTGCATAAGGCTGCAGAATTTTGCTGCCATTTGCCAATTCGTTTTATCATTTTATCAGCAAAGCACAGAAGTGGTGTGATTTATTATACAGCAGGTATAGAGCACAGAAATAAAGATCATTTTGACAGCAACAATCAACACAATAAAATGTCAACAGAATTTGTGCGTTCTTTGCAGGCGGTTATTTCAAGTCTAGCACACTCGTAATAAACATTGCAATGAACCACAAGCATTTAAAAAGACTTCGAAACAAAGATAAAGCGAGCAAAACAAATTTCAGAAAGAAAGAGAACAACAGGATTGCACTTCGATAAAAATGCCAAATTTTCAAAAGAATTCCGATTTCATTTTTTAAAATTACACCAGAGATTGCGTATTTCCTCCCGAGGTCAAATATTTTCCCCAATTTTTTGTCTATATTTTCGGCAGTTCACATGATACATGTTATGATTGTACTTCTACTTCCAAGCTTAGCCTTAGCCTGCTCTAGAATGAGCCTGTGATCTGTACACGCAGAAATAATGGGCAACAACTTTTTCAAAAAATAATAAAAAGCAGTTTTTACATATATAGAGCAAATGAAAAAAAATAATAATATGATAATAACAAACTCATATCACGTGCCTACTGTAGTGACAATCGAAGAACGAAAACCAAAAACATCAAAACCAATTAAGGCCGCTCTCTGACAAAAGCAAGAAGCAAAAAGTGTGCTGTGAACTTTTTGCTTTTGTCAGAGAGCGCCTAGAAAATAGTGCATCTGGAAAGATTAAAAAAATGCAGGAGAAGAAATACCAATTCTTCGGTGACCGGACTTGTTTTTGTAGTGACATGTTTTTTGAAATCAAGAAAAACAAACAAAAAACCATGCGTAAATTGCGTTCAAAAGGGGAAAGCTGCTCTGATGTTTCACTAAACGGAAAACTCATCAAAATTGCAACATGAAGACGTACAGTGTCAGGTAAGAAACGTAGCAGTGAAAATCGACTAAAATATTAATAATTACAGCTGTAAGATACACAAATTGCAAACAAACAGAGGTTTTATTCCATAAATGACTTGTTTTGCGTTCAGATCCGGGGTACTGTACTTGCAGATCGTGGAGCCTGAAAAAAAGAGACATCTGGCGTTTCATAATTTTATCTGTTCCTTATCAACACGGATAGATAAACAACAGCTTGGCGATTGTTACGTGAAAAAGAGATGATTTTCGAGACCCGAACTGAACCGATCACCAAGTTTGAGGATACGGCGTGGCAACGTTGGTGATTGGGTTGGATTGGATAAACCCAATCCCCTTTTTCATAGATCACCATGTTCGTCGACAAATATAGCAGACTGTATTCCATTATACGTACCTACCCATTTGCGCACATCTACGCCATCTCCACGGTGTGATCGGTGTTGATTCCGTAACGACGCATGTTGATCGATCCGAGACACAGACCGCACGACCGGAAGATCGGATCGAACAGCGAGCGAATCAGGAAATTCCACGCCTGTGAATGGAATGAAACATTTCAATTGTTTTTCTGTGAAACATCGGTTGACGTTGTGCAGTGTTAACAATGTCATGTGCTTGCTGCTTGTGAGACTGCGACGAAGCACAAAAATTGTCTCGCGCACAAATGCCGGGATGATACACTGGAGCATTGAGCTCGAATTTGACCTTATTCACAGCGTTCAGATGAACATGAGCTTGCATGTAGTCAGTAATGTTTCACACGAACATCAAAAACAGGTCGTGTGTGCTCTATGTGACCAACAGGTGCATTCGTATTGACGATGACCTGGTGCACCGTGTCCGTGTGGTGTTAAAACAGAACGAACAGCAAAAACGGAATGGAAAACCACGCTGTACATTTCGTGTTATACAGAAAACTTCGTCGGTGACGAATTTTTGTCTAAGCACACACATTCTAGTCCACGCAAGCCCATTCACCTTAGCGATCCAAATAGCGGGCACGGTGAGGGCACGACCGAAGGGCACGCACGCCCAGATGTTGAACACAGCCAACAGCGCGAACACGAGGCCCCAGATGATCGCACACGGGATGGCCAGCAGCAGGGCAAACACTGCAATACGGTAGATGGGTTACGGTAGCTGGGTTACGATAAGAGGAGATGGCAAGGTACGACCTAGCACCAATCTGTGAAACATCACCAAGCTTTCCCGCGGTCAGCTCACCGCGACACATATGCGCACTGGCAGTAATTTTGGTAATTCGCGTGGCAAAAATAGCAGGGATAAAATATGTGCGGACCAGGAGGACCTGAGTACCTTTTGCCTTCGAATGATCGGACCAATACTATGCTCTGCTGAACGTACAATGCAAGATGACCAATTTAGGCGCTCGCAAACAAGGTCTTAGCCACTTTACGATTTTCGGAAGCCAGTTTTATACATAACCACATTGTGAGGAGTATCTTTCCAGAAACAACCCAATGAAACATCACCCACATTTGTAGAAGAAGCAGCGTGTGCACGAGAACAGACGATAGGTGAGTCTCCATGAACAGTCCCACGAATGGTTGGTGTCCGGCTCAGCCAGGATATCCTCGAAGTTCAGCTGTAAAAAAAGATAAAGATATTTTTAAGTAAATTTCCAATCTTTTTTTGAAAAAAATTAATACATGTTTTACTGTCTTTATAGCTATGTATAGGCATGCCAACACGTATAGTTGCTCAAATATTTGTTTGTACTATTATCCACCTGAAACTGCCACCTTTCCTTTTTTGTTGCGACCCCCTTTCACGGTGCGGGGTCGCACCGCACCGCGGACCACAATAGTTTTTCAGCGCGGCACAACACAAACAAATGAAAGCACAATGCGCCTGCTGAAGCGGCACCGCCGTGCTTTTGCTTTGATCATATTCACGGGCCAGAAATCAAATATGACATGCATGACTTGATTTGATTTGGGACTTCTTTGATATCCTGTACCCTTTTGGTGTGTATTCTGATTCTTCGGATGCAATCAGCGTTTAATGCAGGGATTCGTTTGGTCCCTCTGGTCAGTTTGGCAGGAATGGCATATTATCAATGCGCGTATTGCACTTAGATGTATGTACATTATCGACGTGCACCAGGACCGTTACAATCATCCGATCGCGCGGTAAAGAGGATCAGTAAACAAAATCAGTACGTGTTCAAACCAGAAGGTATACTGTACACCGTATAGATGCGACCGGACATTGTGACACTTCAAATCTGTTGACTTTTGCACCTAATACGGTCCTTTGACAAATATGGGTCACAGAGAGCGTGACGAAAGTGTTCTTATTACGAAAGAGAAATATTGTGATTAGATTGAGTCACAAAGCATTATCGTGAAGCTTTGTGACATAACAAATCTGTGTGCACTATGCGCTCTACATGTCGGTGCGTAAAATGGTCTTTGAAAGCGCAAAAGATTTTGAAAACACAGTTGGCAGCCAGGCCAAACATTTTTTAAGATTTTAACATCGCTAGTGTAGTAAAGACTCAACGCCTGTGAAACATCAGCCAGCTTACCTTGATGTGCTCGTTGAGATTGTGCTCATCACGATCCAACATGTTCAGGCCAAACAAACATTCGTCCTTCTTCTCCGGCTCGTCTGTTTCCTCTTTCGGCTCCTTCGGTTTCTTCTCGAACCTTAAAAATACTATTTTTATGGTTTTCTACTCACTTTTCTGTGGTCTTGCACACATTAGGTGCTTGTTTTGACTGCAACATCAAGGTTTGGCGATCAGAATGGAAGAGCTTCAAACATACAGTGGCGGCCATAAGTTTTTAGACTCTTGCAGTGGATTTTGAAACTCGTGATTTCTGCTCTCTGCAGCTGTGTGTGAGCTCGGCTGCTGCGTCCGTTGTCTTGCGGCAGGTGTCCACTATGACCATGGCACATGCCGATCTCAGATCTCCACATCAAAAACAAAATGTGGCAGAAGTTCGGTGCTGGGTCCCATTCAGGCCCGGCCAAAAGTTTTTAGACTTTTTCAGATGACCGTCTCTTTGGTTGTTTTTGGTGGCTTTTTGAGTTAAATACGACCCCTACGAGTAAGTTGAGGTGCCCTGATCGTTTGGGGAAGGTTTCGCCACTCTTGGTTCCGCAACGGTGGAGGAGTGGCTGATTGGCGGAGGAGGAGCGGCCAAAGTGCCGAGAACCTCAGAGCTAAACCACTAATCGGTTGTAGAGTGTTATGTCGGTTCAGATTGAGGTTTGTTTTTAATCTAAACAACGTGACAAACCACTAATGACCATTATTTGCAAGATTCAGCAATATAGTCACCAGCCACGGTGCCCTCGGTTTTTCCCCGACATTGCCGGATTCACCGGTGGGTTGTAGATTTGGTTATAGTTGAGTGGAGGTGTGAGCTGGATGGAACCAAACAGGTCGACAGTACAGGCAATCATGTTTGACTCTTACTAAACTGACAATAACCGGAATTGGACCACTGCCACTAAAATTACAGAGGGCCCAAATTCACATGTCGGTCTTAACTACTGAATTATGCCCAAATATCAAGGATTGTTTTTGAACCAGTCTGTATTTCTTGAAGGAGTGGTTCTACGTGGTTATTGTCGTTTGACGAAAGTGAGCTGGTGCAGCAATCGGTCTAACTACAGGGTTGGTGATCCACCCACCCCTATGTACTCCCGAGCTGCAGACGATAACTATGGTCCGCCGGGGTCCCCGACACCGACCATGCGAATCGCGAAATGTTGAAAAGTAACCCACGGTTACCAGAGGCTCAGAATATGATGCTGACGCTTATTTACCACTTTCCAGACAAGAGTAGATTATAATGAGCGGTCATTCGCAGCTCTAAGACCGATTCATGATCGATCTTTGGGGTTGCCGACACTTTGACTGTTCCTCCTCCTCCAATCAGCCACTCCTCCACCGTTATTCATCCGAGAGACTCAACACACATCACAAATGATCGGGCTACCTCGATTTGCCTCATACACACCAGATTTGTCACCAAAATCAATCAAAACAACCAAGAAAACGATCCACTGAAAAAGTCTAAAAACTTTTGGCCGGGCCAAAACCTGGCCGGCTGCGAAAAAATTATGCTCACAACCAAACAATACATAAAGATGGCTTGTTCTGCTGTATGACTAATTCGTCGGTATCAGTAAAAATAAGACCAACCCCCACAACCACTTTTTCGAGAAAAAAGCGTTTGAAGTTGGCCTGACCGCATTTCCAACACGGTTTGGTTCGGTAGGCTGATGTTTGGCATGCCTACGTAAGGGAGCTTGCTGATCATCATAGAAACAAAAGTAGACTTTGAAACATCATATCCAAGCAAAAACAAAGCTATTTGTCGGTTGGTTTTAGTTCACAAAAAAATAAATATAGACCAAGCCCCTTGGCGGAGCAGTTGAAAACCGAAAAATAGTCCAACCCCCATTTTCTCTGCCATTTATTTTTCGCCTGCTTGAAAATGATTCAATACGCATACGGGGTTCATGAAAACGTCTTAAATGCAGCATTATCATTCAAAATGCTTGTTACAGAGGTGGGAATCGGGTTACCTCGGTCCGGCATGGCCGGATTCAGAAAAAGTCAGCCCGGTCCTATCCGGCCCGATTTTTTGGGCCGGGTTTTTCTGATTGTATTTTGAAGCAAACGTCGGGTGTGAAGCGATTGGTTTCTGTTTGTTGAAATCATTGATATTCACACATTGAAAACATAAAGAAAAACATGAAAAAGCTTGTCTGTGAGAAGCTTCGAACTCGTGGCTCTCACAACCACAGTCAGATATGCTTGCCACTGTGCTAAAGACGCCGACAGCCAAGCCGCCTTACGATACATTATAAACGTAATGATCCGGCCAGCAGCGACGCACTCACGGAGAGAGCGTAAAGTCCCTAATACAACACACACACACAGCTGGGGTATTATGCAACAATCATGTGCTGAAGCAATCTTGTGTGTGTGTGTGTGTGTGTGTTGGGGTCGCGTGCTTTGGGGCTTGGTCTTTTTTGTCCGCGAAAATTCCTCCGCCAACCAACTTGGTTTTCTTTTTCAAAAATAAGAAACTAGACCAACCCCCAACGGGGACTAGCAGGTGTTTTCAACATGCTGTAACTCAATGTACATAGCGTTTTGAGACAAAATTTTTGGTGAATGTTTAGAATAGTTTGCCAGCTACACGCTGCACACAAAAAGGGGGTTGGTCTTTTGTTGGGGCTTGGTCTTAATTTTACTGATACCGACGAATTAGTGACGTCATACCCAGCCCAGATCCCAAGCTCGGCCCACTCGCTGCAGTCAGCTTGCTGTTTCAGGCACGTGCATTATTACAACACAAGAGTCTAAAAACTTATGGCCGCCACTGTACATTGATGTTTCGGTTCAGGATTATTTATGTACTGGCCCACAATACTCAGGCGTAATAAATTACGGTAAAAAGCTGTGAAACAGTAGCCTGCCCCTGGCCAACCATCCGGTCCAGAACCATTGTTTCGGCTCTTTGGTGGGCGCATTCTGATCGTTCTCCGTCTTCGCCTCACCGCCCTCTTTGTTCTCTTCACCTTCTGCAATAAGAACGAGTGCGACATTATTGCGCAATATTGTAAAAACGAGTGGAATATTGTTGTATAACACTGGTCTTCTGTGAACACTGCGGTTGATGTGTCCCCTGCTTGGCTGCATGAAACCACTTTGAACCTCCCCGACACCGAAGTTAAAAAGCACACAACTTTGTTGAGTCACCAACACCAACACCAAAGTGCAAAAATGCTCAGTATCGAGTGACCTGATATTGGAGCCTGTTCTGTTCTCGCAGAACAACTCGAGGTTGCATTTATAAAGAAAAGATACGCAGGGTTCTTCAAATGGAAATTGGGGGAACCACACATCACAGAAAAAACAAAAATGTTGCCACATTCAAGCACGCACAGCTGCTTGTTACAGCTTATCCAAACACGCACGCGCTTGTAATCGCAAACAGATGTTATCCATCAAAAAAGCAAGCCAGGAAAACAGAACGCAGTATCACCCAGATTGATTGCTGGTGTTTCCCCGCCAGGATAGATAAACAGTTCGGTGTTTCGAAGTGTAATTTATGCCAAAACTGGGTTATGCTTGGGTGTTTCCGTGCCCTGATGGCAAAAGGCGGGAGCGGAAAACTAATTTTGATTGTGGTTCACAATGTGTCCTTTTTTCTGAAAATTCGAGCTGAACACAGCGTCGGCGTGGGCGAGATTATGCGTAATTTATGGATTTTCTGGCGCCTCACAGAAAAACGGCTGGCAAAACAAAAACACGATGCAAAAATGCCTTCCATCTATTTAAATATTGATATGGCTTGTCTACATTATGAAACGCGGATTTCCGCCTGTAACATTTCTGCCTGGCCACAGGAAGCGCGGCAAATTGAAGAGGAAAATGTAACAAGCTAGTGACTCATCGAAGTATATGGCCCTCTACAATGCATTTAGTTGTTTCGTCCCTTGAGTGTCTTCAGTGAATAAATACTTTAACGCAGTGACCATAAAAATATCGGGTCGGTGCACCATAAAGACGATAAGACTGTAGACCTGTGTACCTTTCAGCTCCTCACTGGTCTCCTTGACTTTCTTTTCACGATGGAAAAATCGTCCGAAACCAGTGCGCGTCTTTGTCTCCACCTTCTCGGTCGTCGCTGTTGCGGTGTGTGTGGCTGAAACATCAGGAGGAATCAGCGTGACCGTGTAATGTTTCAATATTCTTGCTTGATCTATTACTGATAGTGTCGGTTATCTGGAAAGAAATTATACGGGCTGTGCGGTTACAAAGAAATTGGAATCCCAGGCCATGCTGCAGTGTGTGAAAATTGTTAGAAGAAAAGCAGTAATGGTGCAGTTCATACTATATGACGCTGGATGAAACAGATCAGCCATGTCAGGTGAAATTGAACACGAAACACGCAGAGTGAGGCAGCGTGCTTGTCGGTGCGTTTGAAAAAAAGTGCATGAAAAACTGCAAGAAACTATATTGCGAATCGTGTTGCTTTATAGAGAGCCACTTCAACACCCCAGCGCATGCCAGGAAAAACACAGCATATGTAGGTTGGTACGGTTTCAAATTTGGTGGTCGATCTGCCTTGTCAGGTACATATTGCAGCAAAAAGCTTATTCGACCCCCTGGATCTGACTCTTTTGAGCTTGACTTGGCCTGACAGTACTGATCGCGGTCACCAAATTTGGCACCGATCACAGTTCATAGTCACCAGCGGCTGCTGCCGGTTCAACCGCTTTCACTATCGGGTGTTGGGGTTGGTCCTTTTCGACCAATTTGGTCGTTTCGTCGCTCACTGTGGCAGGAAACAGGAGAAATTGGTGTAAATTTAGAGGATCGAAGGAGACTTTCAATTATGGTGCCGAGCGTATAAGCTAGCAAATGGTTTTATACGTGCGACTGACCTCAAAATTGCTGCCGTGAGCACGAAAAAGTTTACTGGACAATCAATCTTAGTGCATAACTACAGCGTTCCATGTTTATACGCATGGCATTGATATTCCGGAAACCGCAATTAACCAAGGGGCACACAATACGTACCGTCCTGAACCGGGTCAGGTACAGTCTGGTCCTGTTCTGCAGCCGGTGCATCTTCAGTGGCTGCTACTGTTCGTGGGAAAATTGGCGGAAAAGTTTTAATTTAAATCTTTTTTTAGAATTTTCATGCACCATATTGGATTTACCTCTATCTACTGTATATATATCATGCACCATGCAAGTTTTTCAACACACAAAACTCCTCTGTTACACGTTTCGCTTGGTTAATTCAGTATCAAACCTCAAAAACATGTTAAATAAAGCCATTGGCCTAATATTAAGGTGGGGTGCATGAAACATCACCGAGAGTGACACATACAGAGAGTGACAGAGTGCGCGCACCTACGAAATACGAGTCGTGCCTACTTTCGGTAGTTTCGGTCTCGGCCGGTTTGTCGGTGTCGGACTTGAGCGGGACTTGTTCCATAGCGATTGCCTCAGTAGCCATATATTGATTGATTAATTGATCCAATAATATTCAATTCAAATACCGATCGATTTCGGTATTATTGATATTTTATTGATCGTTTCCCTCTGCTGTTGTTGGTATCGCCGACAGCACGGTGAATGCTCTGGAATAAACGATTAGTCAACAACTGAAGGTTGTGAAAACTTGATTATTTTATTTATTCAAGTTTATTTTCTGCGTATGGCTTTTATGGACTTAATGTTGGCCCAATGTCACAGGTAAATTTCAAATTTCGTTGTCTCACGCATTCTTACAGACGCAGGACCCCGTTCGAGTGTAACAGGCAGTAAGCTAGCACATATGAACAAGCCACGCAGCTGACACTCACAGCTTGTGTGACTGTAACATTGAAACGCAGCGAGACAGCTCGTGGCATGTTGACTGCGTGTTGAGCTTTAACATGCTTCGAAACGGGACATTATATGAGGCGAGGCACCATCGAAATAGAAACTATAGCTATAGGTATACATATCATGTCCAGCAGTTTAGGTGTGCAGCAGCAAAGACAGGCGGCCATAAATAAAAAACGAACCGCAATGCATTCAGCTGACGAAAACTAATGACAATTTAGCGGCCCATCCCCGAAAGGAAAAGTCAGCAGTTTTGTATTTTCTCTTCCTTCTTCCAGGGTTCAAGGGTTCGGGGTGAAAACTGCAAACAGAATTGCAAGCTTTGGCGATATATTTAACGACCGCCCAACGTTCCAGACATCAATGCATACCAAAGTGGCCTGCATATGATACACAGAAAAAAACAATGGCACTAAAAACACCAAGGTATACCACATGTGTGCCACAGTGTGCTGCTGGATGCGCCGTGCAACAACGCGTAATTGCGCAACATCAAGAATCGACCCCCCCCCAATTTGTGGATCAAACTGGACGGCACACACGCTTGGCAGTTGGTCACATCACATGTTTCAGAAACACTGCGTCGCTTATAAGTTATAGTTGACCATGCTGTCTTCGTCTGCTGCGACTGAATGAACATGCGGACTAATTGCTCGGTCGTTGACGCAAATCGTCAACACCGGTCGTCAGCGCAAGCAGTCCTGAATGAGCGCGAGCGCTTGAGTTGACTATGCGCCTTGACGACATTCATATAAGTCAAAATGCCAAAGTGCCGAACAGAACCGTTAAGCGGACTTAAGCTCATCGCTAAACTGATCAAAACAAGCACACCATGCATCGTACAGACAGTCCTTATGGATAGTACGGTACCATGCATACCACTTGGTCGCAACATATAGCCACACAGAAGTGAC
Source organism: Rhynchonema sp. JSB1_4 (assembly GCA_030248065.1). Lineage (NCBI taxonomy): Eukaryota > Metazoa > Nematoda > Chromadorea > Monhysterida > Xyalidae > Rhynchonema > Rhynchonema sp. JSB1_4. Next base: position 31,615 of record JASAMV010006607.1, read on the forward strand.
TGCACCTAGACCTAATACCAAGACTGTACAGTCTGCCATGTTTATAGTGACATGAACCCCAATCGGTCATTTTCAGTCACTCACAAGCATAAAGAGAAGTCACCGCATATAGAAGTGGAAGCTTAATGAGCAGAGTGGCAACAAAATTGTTGCAAAATATTCACCATTTGAGAGGGTCACTATAACGAGGCCTGACAGTGGACTCCATGTATGCTTGTCTCATTGGCATTAGAGGGAGCAAGAGAGAAAATTAAGCGCAACCACGCAATGCAATCTATTATTACCCGCCATCGCGCATGCAGTGGTCGTGGTTCGACCGTCAACGTGTAATTACTTTCCTGGAATTATGTTTGATGATGGCATTAAAATGTGACGGTAAAGCAGGAAGAGTAAATGTCGGTAACTTTCAAATAGTATTCCGGTTCAATAGCTTATATGTCAGCTAGAAGGTAGCGCAATTGGGCCGTCAGATATACACCGTTGGTGAAACATCAGTATTAGCCACGTAAAGAGGATCGTATCATTAAACTATTTGAAGGGTTCAACCATACTGATTTCAAAAATGCCAGACTTACACTGGCGCCCGTTGCTGCCATAACAAATATGTACCGTCATCACTCTCAAGCCAGAGGGCTTTTGCCGATTCTCTGAACGCAGACTGCTTGTGTCCGTGTATAACCAACAATTAAAGTTTTGCACACGGCCGGTACTGGATGAAGTGAAGTCACTTCGAAGGAGTCGGGTATCAGTGTTACCTACATGTAGCCGTTGGACTTGGGTAATTGTACAGTGGTTGAGATACGGGTTGCATGACATGTTTTTCGGTTCAAAATTGCCGACCGCAAATATTAATGTGAGCATTCATTCATTTCACAGATTCACCGTGTCCGCGATGATAATGAGTCAACCATACCACAATAGGCTATAGGATTACCTAACGCCAGTGTTTTTTTTTTAATTTTGGTTCCAGTCTTATCGGAACTGGGCGATAAATCAAGTCAAGCACACGTTCTTTTTACCATTCATGGGCGCACAAGCCACCACGGCCAAGCGAACAACAATTTTTGGATTCATAATCGCGGAAAACAAATCATTGGCCATTGAAAACAGAAAATGACAGCAATATATAACAACCAGAACATGAAAATCAAACAGCTGTAATAACCCGACAGTGGATATTGTTATCGAGGGGACAAAGCGCCCAAAGCAATAAAGACAAAAATTACGCCATTTCGAAGTGGGAGGTCCGGGTTTGGGTTCGATTCTGTAAAAAGAACAACAACACGGGAATTGAGCCGTATTCATAAAACCGCACACCAATAAGGGACCAATGAGTATCCAGGTCGACCTGATCTATGCGACACAGATTTACGCACCGTCGTGTGGAGCGTGAATTATACACGTACAATGTATACTTGTGCAGTAGACAAGAAGCTGCTGGGAACGAACATAGTCATTTTGGCCTGAGTTTTATTAATATGGCCCGGTGGGAGAGCTGCCGCCACCCACATTAATGGGGAGAAAGCACCCTTCAGAACAAGCGAAAATTATTATTTCAATACCCGATGTTCTGATGAACACAAGTCAGCTCAATGCAACATACTGCATACGAATAGCACCTGGGGTGACATGAATACCAAAGCCATACATGCAGTTTGCCCAGAGCCTGCATTCTTGACAATGCTGTATCCCAGATCACACGCAACGGATCAATTCACACAACTGTTGCGAAAATACGGGCGCACACAGAACCAAGCAACATGAAGCGCCAAAACAAAGCCACACTTGGGGCTTGTGCGCAGCTTACCCTCGGTTCAGAAGAGCTTTGATTACACACCTGCGTTTCTCGTACATTCGAGTTTTCATTTGAGAGTCAACGGGGAGAGAAGCAACGTGTTTTGTCTGTTCACCTTTATTTGGATCGTGTGTAACTATGAAACATTGCGGATCTAAAACTAAAAAGTCCGCGCAGGCTGAAATGGAGCCAAGAAAATCCACGGTTCTCTGATGTTGCATTGCGAGCAACAACCCATTTCAAGCTGTCAAAACGGCAAATAAACATGTACAAATCCACAGCTCGAATTTATGAACATACCAATGTTATGATGCCGGAAGGTTTCGATCAGTCAAAGAAGGTTGGAGCCAACCTTACCCCTAAGCAAACCCATGAACTGGGTTGCATACCAAAACTATAACAGTTGTTCGTTCAGTGGCTTACCGCCACTTTATTGTCTACAGTCCACCCACTTTATAGTGACATTGGCGGATTTTGGCAGCCTAGAAATGAATTTTCGCCATTTTTGAAAACGACATGGTGCACTGCCATCAAAGTGAAATTACTTTGAGTGATTCACTATGAGGAGGATGGACTGTTTGCATGTGGGATCTGGCTACCATCCAGAACGGGTCAAATAAAATCTTTTATGGAAACGGATCGGCGTTGGCAGCATCCCCGACTAGCGGTGCCATTAAAAAAACACCTAAAATTCGGTTATAATCGCGAGTGATTTTACGATGCAATGGGAGGCTAGGCAGCGCCGAGATGTCATAAAAGTGTACTTGTGCGTGCGACGCGGCAGTGGGTTGTGTGCAAAAACGACCGCACAAACCACAGAACGACTACATAAATCAAGAAAATGAAGGTCGAAGAAAATTGTGAAAAGATAAGCATCAAACCGTGAAACACTCGCCAACACCACCGAATGTTGGGGGTCAGTACGCAAATGTACAGTATCTTATGCGTGACTTGGGACAAAAAGTACATAAACTTAATGATAATGTGCAAATAATAACAAAAGTTGACCGGTCCGGATTTCGGAACCTGTTGGTGCTTGAGGGAAATGACAGCGAATACAAGCAATTCGGGATTCCGAATGCGTGTTGCCGCCATCTACATTGTTGAAAAGCACGGGACGAATGTGCCAAGCAGGTAATGATGTGGTACGCCTATCGTGGATAGGGCTGCATGCACAGTGAGCGAGTGTACAGTACATACGTACATACATAATACACATGTACATCACATCAACCATGCCAAGGCAGGATGTATGTAGGTGCGCAGTGCTGTGAATGCACACACAATGGGCCGGCATACATGCACAATGCACCTCATTTCATAATGTAAGAGAAAATGGTTGTGTATGCAATGCAAGTAGAAGTGGCGGAGGTCCATATCGACGTAACCGCGCCCGCGCGCAAGGTCAATTTTGGGTGGCTTCTAGTAGGCGGAGTCAGCCAATCAGCGCGCCAGTTGGCCACTAGCCAACGAACGCGCTATGCTGTGTGGTGATTGGCTAGATTGATATGGGACAAGAATGTGAAACAACAAGTTGCTTTTTGAAGCAATGAAATATCATTGAGTTCATGGAATAATAAAATGTTATCTTGTTTGTCAGGCAAGCCAGCTTTTGTATCTCAGTTCCAATAAAGTGTATCGCAGTGGGTGCTGCTATCCCTACCTCATTTTTGCCTCTTTACACGGTGAAGTGGTGTGTAAAGACAGGGAGCTCCACATGCATATACGGTTGGCTAGCGGTCCATATATCGGACTCTAATGAACTCTATATTGAAACAAAAAGCCAATTGTCCGATCCTAGGTCTACCGTGCGTTTCATTAACCCTAACGTGCGCCAGTGAATGCACTGCTGTTCTTGTTTGAAAAACGAGGTGCATACCACACAAGGGATAGCTGCTGCTTTGAGCCTGGAAAGGTGTGTGTGGGGGCAGGCCGGCACCTTGTCTGAAAGGCCCAGGGTAAGTGACCAGGGAACCACATAATGATACATTTGGTATTGAGTCTATCATTCAGGGGATCTGCTCATTAACCGCGCGATATTTCATTCATTCCCCTTCCTTCATGATAATTATAACCGTGAAACCAACCAAATTTGCCATTGAACCAAAACAGAAACCTAGCCTTGCACAATGCTTTCCTTTCGTTTTGTGATCCAAATTGGTTGCGACCAGACAATGTCCAGCCAGCGAACTCATGTTGAAAACTGGTCATCTCGACTGGCCTATGGCACTGGCGCAGCTCGCTCCCAAATGGCAAAAAAGTTCGTTTGCCGGTTTGTCATGAAAACTTGGGCTTGAGCCCACTCAAAGGCTGTACTTCAACCTTCGAGCTGGAATCCCAAGCCCGAAACCGTCCGGACTCGCGGAGCCACTTTACGCTCCCAGGGGTAGAGCGTAAAACGCATGATCGAACTATGGTCCCAAGTTTGTCAGTGCTAAGTTGGTTCATTTGCTTTTACTGGCGGTTATCTTCATGATTACGGTAATCTTATTTACTTGTGTTTTTTTCAAATTGGAGCGAAAACTGAAGCTGTCTCTGTGCCAAACTGCTGATTGAGATGGCGAGCAGGGCCGTGACGAGAGAGAGGGACCGAGAGAAAACAGAAACCGGTTCCAGCATGACTTGTTCTGATGTAAATGTGCGGAAAATATCAAGAAAGCCACCACCCGCAACACAAACACGCTTGTTGGCCCTTTGACACTTTATTCAAATTACACGCCGCCACACACTCATATGTATATTTACACGAATGAACACAAATAAAAACAACAAGGCCAATCTCATATCGGTATAAAAGGTCAATACGGATAAACACAAGCCATTATTGTAAGAACATTATTATGGTATTGTACATATACATCTAGCTAAACATATGGCGCGGAAAAATATGAACAAAATATGCTAATACAGCATGCCAAGCTACAGCAGCATCGAAAATTATTTGTGCTGTACACGTGAGCCGATTGGCGTGCTTTCTCAGCTGATTGCGCGATTATTTGCGCAGCACCAATATTTCGACTTGAGACCCTGATATAATAACAAACAAAAAACCGCTTGCAATGCGTATCATAATCATGTCAAATATCTGAATATACAGTATGTCCCAATACCAGCCAGCAACGAGCGGGGCGGCCATTCAAAAGGGGCCACATGTGGGTTCACCACACTTGAAACAGACGCCAGGCACTCGGCTCCGTTGGCCTGATGACACAGTCCAGTGGTACATGTTTGTGCGCAGCTTTCGTACACGTTTGTGCACGTAAAACGGATTTTGTTGGTCCCGGTTTGTTCGTTACATATACGGTAGATCATAATGATTACACAGTTATGTATATACCGTCGATTACAAAACTGGTATAAGTCTGGTAATGAATTTGGGCGGTGCAAAAAACACAGAATCCGAAAAAGTCGGGGAATGAATTGTTTGTGGGTTTTGCAAAAACATCTACAGTAAACGCTATTTCGAGCGCGTTAGACCCATGCTGTTTTTGATGACACGGTTTGGTGAGACAGCAATCGCACTGATTCTTTTCGGGATAGCTGAATTAGCATGTACAGTCTTCCGTGCTCTTAACAGTGAACTTTCATAATATGGTGAATCTCTCTATATAGTGAACGACTTCGCCGTAGTTCATTAGAGCGACTCTACAATTGAATGTTTGACCGCGTTTGTTTGCAGCCATTTTTTTAGAAAATGAAGATCAGGTATCAGAAACTCAGATTTAGGAAATGGATTTACAACTCGTTGCTTTGTGATGTTTCACGGAGCCCACACATTTTCAAAAAGGAGGATAAAAATGAAAAAGTTTGAGGCCGGCCTGTGAAAACACAAGGTAATCCAACCTAAGATATTTTCAGCGTTTTATACTCGGACGTTTCTCTGTTAAAAAATACGAAACGCCATATGTGATAAATGATAAACGAAACACTCCAACAAATCAAGCCTTTTTGAAGCACCCTTTTACTCCAGTGTAATTTTAGGCACCTGTGGTGAATGAAATAAGTTGTCAATTACAAATAAAAATCCTCTAATAATCAAGTCCGTTGTTTGTGCTTTTCAGTTTTCAAAACCAACCACAGCTCACACAATGTTTATCACAACACGCACAAGGCAGCCATTCTCACAGCGCGCACGCACAACAAAGCTTGCCAGCTGAAACATTGCTGTGTTGTCGCCGTGCCGGCCGATTCTGCAATCGGCTACGCTTTGTCAACCAGGAATTTCGTGTTCGTCGATTTATAACCCTTTCTGGTACCTACTGATCAATTCATCATCATAGAGGGTAGACTGTAACTAACTATGCGTATGTACAATACCAGCTGCAATTATTGGCTGATTCAGACCTGCGCCTTCAGCGCCTGAACCTGCCAAAAACATACATAAACATCGGAGGCTCAGGCTAAGGGGATGCAGTGGATGAACAGTGTTGAAACGGCTTTGTGCGATGCCTCATGCGCATGAATATGCCCCTGCAGGAGCCTTCAGGCTCGGCGGATATGTACCACTCTGTGCTTCTGACCTCTACAACGCTGTGCATGCACTGCATTACCCAATGTGAGCCTGCGCTGTTTTTTTGTGTGTGCACGCATGCGAATGCAGGCGCTGAAGGGCAGGCCTGAATCAGCCAAAAGTTGCAGCTGGTAGCGTACGTCATCGAGCTGAGACCCAATGTGCCTGAATGTCAATCAAGCTAGAAAGGCACTGTCTATCAGTAGCGTGCCTACAAACTGTACATGTATGTTAATCTTAAAGTTAATTAATTAATTAATCAAGTTAATTTCGTGTTAATAGAGCACAGCGCGCAGAAGTAATTTAGTAATAAAACAACGGTCCCTTCGGCGAAAAGATTAAGTTTTAAATTGAACTAACGCTGTTTGCGATTGAATTTGTTATCGTGGGCACGATCTTTTTGTTTTCGTCACGTTGCTCTTTGGCAGCTTACGTTCAGGAAGGCTTTGCAACAAAAGGCTACCGTATCGCTACGATATTCCTCGAATACCTAATTAATAAGACTATCATATACGTAAATACTGTCATTATTAGTTGCACTATCCGCTTGCTCTTGACTGTGACATCATGCATAGTCCATAACATTGCTGTCAATTCGAAGCTCTTAAGACGGATTACCGGAAGATTTGGCTAAAAGCACGTGATAGGAACCTCGGGGCAAAACAGTTTTCCATAAACACGCACTTTCAGAGTTTCCTTTCCGAGTCTTAGACGCGCATGTAATCCAGACTTTTTTGCTTCTCATTTCCTGTTTTTTTTTTCAAGTCTACCAGTTCTCGCGTTTGTTTTTGGGGTCACGTGGCCATCTGGTGCATTCGCACTGGTGATGACTTGGTGCACCGCCCGTCTGCGAGAGAGCAGGTCAAAACGGGCAACCAAGAACAGGCTCATATCGGACAAAAGCACCCAGGACAGTCCCCAGCGACATGGTATAGTAAATTTCCAAATTCGCTGCCGCACAGTAAACTACGCCCCATAGTCAGGTTCTAAACCCGAAATTCAACTTGTAAAACATTCGGACAGCCAACACACAAGCAGCTTGCCTGCCAGCCAGGCAGCTGCGCGCAATGTTTCAGAACCGCGCATGGTTAGCGTTCGGGTTTATAACTTGACATTAACTATGGGGCAGCGAATTGGGAAATTTACTATACTGATGTCATACCGACGACCTTCACCATAATTTTATTGTGCGTAACGCATCTGTACCACATGGTAATTTTGATTTGTGTTTTTTATTAACAAAATAATAAGGGAACTTCCAAGATTCTAGACAGAAGAAAATCATAATTAGTACCCATCTTGGTCAAGTTTCCGACCGTGCCACCCTGTGTTATTTTTTAATTACGGCATGTTCTCCGATTGTTTCTGTTTCATGTACATATAAGCTTCCAACAACCAGCATTGTCCCGGATGTAACAGTAAGTGGAAGTTTTGGTTGAACGGAAACGTTTCCAACCGAAGCCCTCGGAAGCCAGGGACTATACGTGATGGAAAACCCAGACACACAGGCGGTAAAGTCATGCTTGCTTCTGAATATGGCCCGTGCCCCTCATAACTTGTCGCTTGTATAGTTGTCAGTTAGTAGCTTCTTGTTCATGCGGGAATAACACGTGGGCGAGACATGGTGTTTGAGCTATTGTGTACCTGCCTGGCGTCACATCCTCGAAAAGGTTTAGTTTTCATCAGCTAGATTGTTTGCCATACGATTTACTGGTTACCGGCAATTAGTAAACGTATATGTAGCCTCATTAAATGAAGCTTACAGGCACGTGTGTACGCGTTCCGCGGAATAGAAGCAGGCGAGCAACGGGAGGAAGAAGGACACATTAAAAGTCGAAATTTTGTATAATATTTGATGTAAAAAGCGAGAAATTCTAAACACGCAGCTCTGGATAGAAATTGGCAGCGTAACAATCGCCTGATAGGAAAGACAGAAGCAATTCTGTTGGTGGAACGCTTTTCAGAGACAGGCGCATATGGATCGTTCCTCTGTTCGTCGCCTAGTTCTGTTCCTCGGAACAAGTTCCGTGCAGCGTTATACGAAGGACATGTTTCGAACAGGGTTGGGCAAAAAACGTTTTTTTTTCAAAAAATCGTTTTTTTAAAAAAACGTTTTTTTAAAAAAGCGTTTTTTTTAAAACGCCCAGATGACCAAAATATGCCACCAAAAAATTGGAAAACGCTCATGTTGGGAAGAAAACGTGGTTAAATGAAGTTATTCTATGTGTTCTGAGGCAAAATAAACGGGTTTCAACCCTTTTCTAGCGAATTGTTAAGATTCCATATCAGACCCGCATCATGGGACCAACTTTGGCCGGGGTCATCTTTGAAAGTCAAACTCCGTATATCGACGTATCTCGACAAAGTGAAATTGGTCGAAAATTTTTTGGAAAAAAATGATTTTCCTTGATAATCAGGGTACTTTCCCTGAAAAAAATCAGGGAAAATCAAGGAAATTCAGGATTAAAAAAACGAAAAACGGCCCAGGCGTTTTTTAAAAAAACGTCGTTTTTTAAGGAAAAAACGCCGTCGTTTTTTTTGGCCAGCCCTGGTTTCGAACAAAAAAATATCGTCACCAGTATGTTATATGCAAAGAAAAACACATAACCATGGGTGATATTTTCGAAACGGTGTAAAGGTCAGTTGGGTGTAAAGGTCGGTGGAAAGCTCGGTGTGAGAAAGTTCAGTGTAAGCTCGGTGTAAGCTTGAAACATTGCACGCTGAGCAAGCAGCAGACGCGCGTTTCTAAACGGAAGGTCAACTTTGATGGTTTGCTCTGCAAGCGTAAACCGTTTGTTTGCAATCTGGTTCATTTAAGCTGGTTGCACAGACGTTTTAAAGGAATATTTGTAAGTTACCTAACATTTCGCCGCAAGACTGTTGAGAAATTGAACATTCATTGACGGCGGTGCCAAAAATTTTGACGTCACTAACTGATCGCAGCACGAAATCAAAACGGCTCCATAAAAGGTCACGAAATTTATAAATATCGTTTAGAAACGCTTGTGCAACCAGCTTAAATGAACCACATTGCAGACAAACGATTTACGGTTGCACAGCAAACTGCCAAAGTTGACCTTTCGTTTAGAAACGCGCGTCTGCTGCTTGCTCAGCGTGCAATGTTTCAAGCTTACGCCGAGCCTACACTGAACTTTCTCACACCGAGCTTTCCACCGACCTTTACACCCAACTGACCTTTACACCGTTTCGAAAATATCACCCCATGACGTCTTTTTTCATAGAGATCAGCTTGTAGGCGCATCCTGTGCACTTACTTACTTTGAACTTACTTACATAGTTCAAACTTACTTTGAAACTTGAATCATATGGACGCCAGCAGTATATCTATAACATTGTCCAGAATTTAACACAATATGCTGCGCAGTGATTTCTTCATTCACTGCATTGTCACGCCGTTGGTGTGCTGTGTTGGTCTGTTCTTCACGATTCTCTCCGCGGTCGTTTTCTATCGTCGAATCAAACAGATCGGACACACGAAGTCGGGGCCGCTCAATCTGCTGTTGTTGTCGTTGACCGTTTACGACAGTTTGCTGCTCATCTCGGGTGGAATGATGTTCCCGACAACGGAGCTGTGCAGTAGCAGAATGGTGAGTGCTTGATGCTCGCGACGACCTTTTTTGTTCACGGATGTTCCAGGCCCCAGTTACTGTATTATAGTCAAATTCATTCTTAAAGGGCTCGGGACATAACCGAAGGAAGTGTGCCAGGGCATATTGGTATATACCGTTGGAAAACATTCTGACAGCCTATGTTACACACAAGTTTTAAGCTCCTTGGAGATTCTCTATCTCTCGGTAGAGGGACTTTTCGTTCCAGAAAAAAGTGAATTTTTTCACAACTTGGAACCACCGGTGCAGAAACCCCAAATGAGCTGCGGTTCACGTAACACGAGGACATAATTACAACAGCTTCTGGATAACTTGTCACCACAACTTCAGTCGCTCAAACCATTGCTTAACTCGGTGAGGGGGCGAAACGTTCCAAAAATCGGCCATATTTTTCGAGAACACAAGTTTGTCCCTAAATTTTGAGGCCGTGCTTTGCGCTGCAGAATTAGAAATGCAATGGGAAAATAGAGCATTGTCGAAAGTACCAGAAAATAAGGTTTTTAAATTTTGAAACTCATGGCTAGCTCCGTCACAGGCCTAAAAATCCATTGAATTACCATTAAGCCAGATGGTTACATTTATCGCCAGAATTGTGGCACAAAAAGGCCACAGATTGTATCGCATTCGCAACAAAAAATCGAGAGAAAAGTCTGGTTTAGCAACCTATCAAGGTCCGAAGACCCCAAGGTCTACAAATCTCCCGGGGCAGCCATAGTAATCTGAATACGATATTCAGCTATAAGTGCTCATTGTTGATAGCTATTGCAGATGTGATAGCACCAAAGAATGTATCGCCAGAGTAGCTTTCGAACGATATATGACAAGCTCCAAAAAATTCTAACGCTTGGGAGCACGGGTTAAAAAATTGCTTTTTTGCAGATTCTGGAATGAACCGTCACGTCACCGTGTGCGATTTCGGAATTTTGACCGTTTCTTGCCCATAGTATGAGGTAGTATGGGCATGTCATATATCGTTCGATAGCTATTTGAGAGCTACATCGTTTGGTGCTATCAGATGTGAAATAGTTCTTGACAGAAACGACTTATAGCCGAATATCGTATTCAGGTTTGCATGGCTACAACAGTAGGTCAATCGAGTTTGAAGTTTTCAAAATCGTCTAGGTTGTTGGACTGTGCGTTTATCTGACATTTTCCTTTCAAATGCGATGCAATACGTGGCCTATTTACATCACATTTCCGCCAATGAATGCGACTATACAGTTTTGGGGCAATTTTTGGGTCTTTTTCGGCCTGTCACGCCGCTGCATAAGGGTTTCTAAATCTAAAAACCTTATTTTTTGGTACTTTCGACGAAGCTCTATTTTTCTGTTGCACTTTCATTTCTGGAATGCAAAGCGCGGCCTTGAAATTTAGGGACAAACTTGTGCTCTCGAAAAATGTGGCCGATTTTTGGAACGTTTCGCACCCTCACCGAGTGAAGCAATGCTTTGAGCGACTGATGTTGTGATGATAAGTTATCCAGAAGCTTTTGTAATCCTATCCATGCGTTACTTGACGTCCAGCTGATTTGTGGTTTCTGCACCGGTCGTTCCAAGTTGTGAAAAAATTCACTTTTTTCTGGAACGAAAAGTCGCTCCACCAGGAGATAGCGAATCTCCAAGGAGCTTAAAGCTTGTGCGCGACATATGCTGTCGAAAGGCTTTCCAACGGTGTATAACACTATGCCCTGCTGCCCTTCCTACGGTTATGTCCCGAGCCCTTTAACTGTGCTGATGTCTTAGTCATCGGTTGGGTTCGAATTTACCTCATTAAACGTGCTTGATCGAATATAGATTAATCCACCAAATATAGATTTCAAGCACCAAACCAACCACTACTGCAATCTCAAAAAGCTATCTGCAGACAGAGAATAGGCGCACAGACACAATTACCGACCTATGTAGCACTCTTTTCTGCGGAGAAAATCTCGAAACCGCTCTCGAGCTCTATTCGGAATTCCTTAGTTTCGGTGCCTTTTCAGAGCCATACAGCGTGCGTGATGGTGCCCTGGGTGATGCATGTCATGTACCCAGTGTCAGCCTTTGCCCAGTGTGCGTCCATTTGGACGTGTGCGTTGATATCGATGGACCGGTACACCGCTATTCGGTTGGTTCCTGCTTTTCATCGAATTTTTGCGATCTTTAACTTTGCTTTGTTTATTGTCTGAAGGGCATAAGCAATCCGCAGGCTGTGTAGCAGCCCAGAAGTGTTGGAAAATCGGGGGGGGGGCTAATTCTGCGATGGCTAAGTCGAATCTTTCATCGCAATTTCTGCAGCAACCCCCTAGTCCGACTCCGAGCCACGGCACTTCGCAACACGAACCGGTCGGTAATTGGTGTGTTCATCGCGTCGTTTGTGTTCCGGCTGCCAATGTTCTTTGAAATGACTATTGATGAGAATGGTTTGTCATGGGCTTTGTTCAGGCTTTTTTAGGTCCGCTGTGGTAAGCAGCCTTTGGCTATCATGATGTGAAGTGTGCACCGCGCAGTTTTTTGATTGCACGTTTTTGTCCAGTTTTCATAGACGGGCGGTGCACCGGGTTGTTGTCAATATGCGAATGCACCAGATGGCCAACGGCACAGAAACAGAGTGGCATTCGGCGTGAGTTGACGACTTTAGGGCGGGCCCGGAAATCGGGAATACGGAAATATTTCAGGAATTATTTTTGCATGTAAAATCTTGCGTTTTCCGGAAATATTTCCGGAGCCCAGTTTGTATATTTTTGCATGCAAATTATTTCCGGGTACCGGATTCCGGATTTAACTTGAATCCGCTCGAAGTTGACGATCTGAATCGACGAGTTAAAAATATAGGCCCAAAACAGCTTTCAGGGGATTTTCTAATAACAATAATGCTTCACTACATAATGGTCCAAAAGCATAAGTTACCGTCAGCAGAATACAGACCTCACGGGCCGCGCAAGCCTAAACTTTGGCACAAATGGGTGATGAAAAACAGAATCCCAGTTTGCAGGTGTGATCGGTCAAAGTCGCCTAGCGCTCAACGTGCAATACCAAGAGTGGTACCACTTCTACGCGTACATATTCGCCATCTTCCCGCTGCCCTTCTGCATCATGCTCGTACTGAACACGGCCGTCATAATGAGCGTGAAACATCAGTGGGATCGCAAGCGCTACTGGCAACGACAGGTCATGGAGCGCGTGTCGAGCGGCGTATCGCGAGCAGAACTCGAATACCTCAGAATGCAGTCAGTTGTCTTCCACCTGTGATTTGAATTCGAATCGGGACGGGACTGAACTCGGGGTTTTCTGAACCCGATCTCGAGACTTCAAAAAATCCCGACCACCATATGTTTCAACTCCCTTTGCGAACCCGACTCCCGCCCACATTATTGTGCATATACTTTTACAGTGGCCGTTCGCAAACGAGTAGTCATCTTTTCCGTCACACGGCCATGGCCGTTGGTGTGGTCGTTACGTTCCTGATCGCGTATCTGCCCACCGTCGCCATTGTGGTCATGATGTCGTTCAAAATGTTTGGGCCCTGTCGTGAAACGGACTGGTCAGTTCGGAATGTTTCATGATTATTGATTCACTGGTTGTTGATTTACAAATGATTTACTCGCCAATCGTGCTCTCGTCAAATCAAGCAATAAGCCCTAAATGAGCCCAAAATGAGCGCCAGAAATAATACGTAGTAATTCGACGACGTGATTTGACCACAGTAGTATAAGCCGATTCATTGCTGCTTTTTTGCCAGAATGCGACTCCAGAGACTAAAGATTTCCTTCACTCTAAACCAATATGCTTAAGTTGAGCCAAACCAAAGCTAGAGTCCCAACGCTATCATGAAGCCCAAGCCCAACCCACGACTGTGAACCTAAAGTCCAATCCTAAATCGTGCCCATATACAGGTTCCGTCATCTGCTGACGGCATCCACATTATTAGTTTGCCTGAATTCGGCCTCAAATGTGATCTGGTATTGCGGCCTGAGCGGACCGTTTCGAAATCAACTGCTCAAATTGTTTGGTTGCTCGCACAGCAATAGCGGTGACACGGTGACAAAGACAAGCATTGCTGCCTGTGGAATTGACTCCGGTTCGTTGTCAATTATAATTATAACTATTGTGTTTGGGCCACATTCACAAGCCTTACTTAGACAATGTCGAGCTTTTACATATGATCGGATCTCCCTTGATCGTTTGCGTGCCTTTTTGGATTCAACTTTCCTTCGAGGTTAACTGAACCTTGTGATTACGACAGCCGAAAAAGTTGTTTATATAAGCAGTGGCGATTTTTTTACATCAGAACACTGTCAACAGAATCTCAAAATATTTGCCTACATTGCGCCTTGTCGAAACTGTATAGGCGAGTCGGGTTTGCAAACGTTGCACGTTCGAACGTAAAGAGTTAGTTTAGATCGAGATCGCACGTTCAAACGACTGTTGCGTCAAACGCAACACATTCGACAAGCGACGGAAGTGCGGCTATCGAACCAGCAGTCAGTCGATCAAGAAGTGGTATTGATTATGAAGAACGCTTCCGCAACGACACGAACCAACGAACATGTTGATCAGACTGTGATTCTCCGTGACGTACTGGACCAAACCGTGTGACAACCGACAGAAAATGAATTGCGCAGCCCGGAGTGTGTTTTTGGTTTACTGCTTTCACAAACGGGCTACACACCAGGCGATCGTGAGTGCGAATGCGCCAATGGGAACCTGACACCATTGAAACAGCTGCGGACTGACCTTGTGCGTTTTCGTTTTCGATTACGTTTTCGATCATTACACACAAACTGGACACAAAGCTGGTCCCACCTTACAAATGTCACTGGGGATCCTGCTTTTTATTTTGTAAATCAGGTTCTTATACAGTAGGTATGTCCCATGATTTCTTGCCGGGTGCCCTTGACCATTGTATTTGATTGAATCACAATTAGTTTTAATATTTTCTGATCTGGATAAACGTTGTTTAACCTTGAACAACGTCGCAGACTATTTATGCATTAAATATAATAATACAATCAATCAAAATGCTTATATCAATAGAGTTGTTTAAGTATAGAAATCAAAGCATAGTCCCAGCGCGAAGAATCGCCAGACATACACGAATAAAAAAGTATCATGACAAAAAGCAGACGCAGTGACCACGTATACGATCCCCAATGTTCACGCACATGACACAGCGTCCATGCAAAATAATATAAAAAGCGTTTAAAAATTGCTGAAGTCATCAAGCGCAAAACATACAGATCAACGATTCCGAAAAAAGACTATGCTCAGCAATGGGCAGAATTCCCCCAAATCTGTCCACAGCGCCAACAGCCAAAATCGTCAAGGTCTGACTATGCTGCGATGGCGATTTTGGCAGTTCCGTCCAAAAAATGGGGGAGAACTATTCCTTATCACTATTAGTGGTTGCTGCATGGTGCATCTGGTCGTCCACCATCTCAGCCAGTAACACATACAAGGCTGTCCAAGCCTCTTTCACCTCGTTGTCGTAAACCGCCACTTCTTCGCGAAGCGTGTCCAAAAGAGCCGGCAGCATGTGCTGTTCAAATGTTAATAATGATGATGGAGGAGGGACGTATATGGTGATCGGTTTCAACCTGATCTGGCTCAGTCTCAGTAAAGGGACTTTTTTTGAAGTCCGACGTAAAGAACGAAGCCAAGCCTTTAAGGTCAAAAGTATTTCAGAGGGTCAGGCAAGCGGTGTTGGATCAAAATGAGATTTGACGTTAGCATTTTTAGTGTTTGTATACGATGAGCCACCGCATTGCATTTCCCACGTCTTGTATTTCACACATCACATCCCTGGAAGCCTCGCAACCCAAAATGCACCATCCCAGTTCCAAATTTTCTGCCTACCTGTATGTGTCCTTTGGTCACGCGTTTGTTCTTGTGCGCTCGTGCAATCAACTTCAGCGTTTGTTCCAATGATTTCTCGTCGCTGAATGACGATATGATCGCATCCAAACCTGGAAAATTATTATGTCTGCAAGCATATATATGTATAGTTCAAATTTACCCAAGTTTTTTTTAAAATCGACCCACCTTGCATATAACGTTCGCCCAGGATTCGTATCTCAGGTGCACCCATCAGCACGGAATCGTGGATTGGCTTCAACTCTGGCCACAATTTTTTGTCTTCCGGATGTTCGGCAAATAGACTGCAATTATAACTGTACTTTTTTGGTGTTGGCCTGAGTTGTTATTCACGCATGTTGTCAAGAGCGTTACAAACTCGGTTCACACAAGCCTAACAGAATCCCCGATCTCAAACTCAGTGACTCCGTCGCAAAAATTTCCCCGAGCAAACCACCCGCATGCTGTGGTGGCACAACGTGGCGGGACACTTATTCGGCAATTGCATTTGTGGTTTGCTTTTGCTTTCAACTGAACGTGATGCCTACTGCTGCCGAAAGTCACCGGTGTTCTGGACGCAAACTTACCGTATGAATACCGACACTCCGCTGCGTGTCGGATCGACATTGAGCTCCTCGAAAGTGTCGGCGATAATCTTGCGCTGTTCAGCTGTCAGCGTCGCCTGCAAATACGACCAATTTCGGCCTATTCTAATGTACTCAACGCATGTGCACTGTTTCATGCAAGAGCAGCAGGAGTGTCTTGTTATCGTCAACGCACATTCGTCGCGTGGTATCCAAGTGTGTTACAGCAACCATGCTATATATACACTATGTACTGAGTGCAGTAATGTTTCATCTGTTTCGCCCTGCTGCTTTCGCAGACAGACCGAAATGCCAGTGCAAGCGCCTCTGGTAAATTTTCCTCCAAAAAGTCCAGCCAGAGGATCTGGGCTGTAACATCACGGCGTGCAAACTCAAACAGAGTTTTCGTCACATCTCATCTTATGCAATTCTTCACGCTCATTTCGAGCTGCTGTTCATTGCGTTTGCACTTGCTTTGCACTTTGCACTAGAGTACAGGTGCTTTGGCACGGAATACACATGCGCACATTCGTAGACTTGTAGAATTAAAACTCGAGCATGATGGTATACCTGAACTTGCTGGCCCAGCATAACTTTAGCGCTGCCTTGAACAAGTTGTTGCAGGGAGCCCACCATTCAGGACAATTGAAATAATACTGATTGACTGTGATTTGATCAGAATTCAGGAGTTATTCAGCACAAATAGAAAATGTTCAGAAGCGAAACACCGACATCAAAAACATTAGCTGACCAGATGATGATAATGCTGTTAGTCGATCTACTGTATTGAGTATGAGCCACTGTGTGGTGGGATGAACCTTGGTCCATGTCTGCGCTTTGCCTCGGAGCTTTTCGCCCTATGCATAGGGTGATATTTTCGAGACGGCGTAAAGGTCAGTTGGGTGTTAAGGTCGGTTTATACTCTGACTGCCTGGCAGTAGCAGTCAGAAATTTGTGACTGCCCGTTCGGTCAGCTCACGAACGGAGCAAGAACAGTAGACAGCAGGCAACAGTCAATGGACAGAGCGGAACAGGCAATCACTACAAGCAATCACTGCCTTGCCGGGCACTTCTGCGTGGTAGTGACTTCTCCGGATTTTGACTTCTACTTCCCGGAAGTCAGAAGTATAAATAGACCTTTAAGGTCGGTGGAAAGCTCGGTGTGAGAAAGTTCAGTGTAAGGCTGCGATTAGATAAATGCGGAATGGCAAATTTCTGCATTCCGCATTCCGCGTTTATCTGCTCACCTTTGCGGAATTTTGAATTTCTGCAAGTAAATTTATGCATTTGGTCAAACATCTCAGTTGCTGTTTGCGTTAACACGCACCATTTGAGGTTGTCATCGTCACCCAAGCACGAACCATTCCGCAAAGGTGAGCAGATAAACGCGGAATGCGGAATGCAGAAATTTATCATTCCGCATTTATCTGCTCACCAATTTCCGCATTCCGCATTTATCTAATCGCAGCATAAGCTGGCGTAGGCTTGAAACATTGCACGCTGAGCAAGCAGCAGACGCGCGTTTCTCAACGAAAGGTCAACTTTGACGGTTTACTGTGTAAGCGTAAGGCGTTTGTTTGCAATCTGGCTCATTTAAGCTGGTTGCACAAGCGTTTTTAAACGATATGTATGAATTTCGTAACCTTTCATGGAACCGTTTTGATTTCGTGCTGCGATCAGTTAGTGACGTCAAAATTTTTGGCACCGCCGTCAATTTCTCGACAGCCTTGCGGCGGAATGTCAGGTAACTTATAAATATTCCTTTAATGGCCTAACTATACTTCGTTCTCTCAGAGAACAAAGAACAAATTCTCGCGCGCTGATTGGTCCACGTATGTTCAACAGCTAATCAGCGCGCGAGAATTTGTTATTTGTTCTCTGAGAGAACGAAGCTTAGTTAGGCCGGCCAACGTTTGTGCAACCAGCTTAAATGAACCAGATTGCAAACAGACGCTTTACGCTTGCACAGTAAACCGTCAAAGTTGACCTTTCGTTTAGAAACGCACGTCTGCTGCTTGCTCAGCGTGCAATGTTTCAAGCTTACGCCGAGCTTACAGTGAACTTTCTCACACCGAGCTTTCCACCGACCTTTACACCCAACTGACGTCTACACCGTTTCGAAAATACCACCCATAGTATTGCTTGCACTGGTACATACAGCGTGCAAGAACGACTGCTTTTATGGATCTCTGTTTGTTAATGACGTCTAAATGTATCACCGCATGCGGTCCCCAACCCCAACGACATACTGTTATACAACATATCAAGCTTCTTGTAATTGACGCTAATGGATTTACCTTTCAAACGATTCTTCTTGAATCCAACAAGCGACCTTACTTGCCTACTTACATGGGTCCTTTAAATGTCAGCTGCCCCTCAGCTGGGGCTGCGCCCGTCTGAACAGGATAGCAGAGAAGTTATTCCGCAACATTCTGGCCCGGAAGTTCAGGTCCGACATTTCAGGCCCAGTTTTTCAGGCCCAGCCGATTCAGGCCGGCATATTTGACCTACTTTATAGGCTTAGGCTCCAGCAGTGGCCTGAATGGCCGGGCCTAGGGCTCGAGCGGGAAATTTTTTTCCCGCGGCTTTTCGCGGGAGGGAGGGAAATTTGCGGGAAATTTCCCGACCCCGTTTCCCGGGAAATATTTTCGATAGTGGCATTTCCCGCGGGAAATAGTGCCTGAAAATTCCCGCGGGAAATTTCCCGCGGGAAATCGGCATTTTCCCGCTTTTCCCGTTTTTCGACCATTTCCCGCGCGGAAATTCCCGTCGGTAATTCCCGTGAAATTTCCCGCGGGAAACGGGAAATCGAAACGATCAGATCACCTTTTGTTGGCCTTTCTTCTTTAATATGGGTTGGAAATAGAATTGTTGTCTTTTCCAGACCTGTTCATGAAGATCACGACCCTGAGCAATAACTTAGACTGCAGTTTTCAACTAACACCAGCGGCTCACGCACTGAGAACTGATCAGTCAAGAAATTCACGGAGTTAATGGCACGGGCGTGTACATAGGGTACTCGTTTGAACATGTCTCAGCATGAACAGGCCTGACTTTTGGCACATACTGTTATGCAGTTGTTGTTCATCCTCCAAAGAACAAGTTCACCTTTAAGTGCCCTTTTTTTACACTGCCAGTTCACATCAACGGACAACAGGAATTGTCATCCACTTTTTAAAACATCAAAAGAATGCTTATAGCGGCCAGCTATTGCGTTAGTAACTTCGCACACCGAAAACTGGGGCGGGAAATTTAAGGGAAATATCTCTTTTCCGCGGCAAATTTACGGGAAATTCCTATTTTCACGGGAAATTTAAGGGAAATTCCTATTTTGTGCCGGAAATCTGCGGGAAATATCACCATTTCCAGCTGGAAATTTCCCGCTTTCCCTCATTTCCCGCGGGAAATAGGCCTTTTCCCGCAAGTTCCCGTCCTTCAAAATTCTGAAAACCATTTCCCGCGACATTTCCCGTCCTTCAAAATTCCAAACTTCCATTTCCCGTAAGAATTCCCGGACTCTTAAAGCGGGAAATTTCCCCAACTTTTCCCGTCCTTCAAAAAAATTTGCCGCGCGAGCCCTAGCCGGGCCTGAACTTGTGCCCCGGAACTGAACCAACGCACAATACAGAGAAGTAGCGTTAGTTGTGGATCTGACGTGACCAGTAAACTATGCGTAGGCACGGGATCTGACCAGCTCCTATTCCCCGCTTCAGCTGAACTTCAAGATTTGTTAGTCGTTCGGTGATACTGTGATATTCTCAGGGATCCCGTTTGATGATTGATTCTAATTGAAACGCCCAGAATTTTAAAAAAGCTGAACTTAATCTAAACCCGAAATAAACTGTCGTTCGGGGCTCGATTTGATTCATTATCAAAGGTTATAAGCTAAATTAAAAGCATAAGTCAGCCATAACCACCCTGGCTGGCTGAGATGCTGCACAGCCCGTTTTAAGAAATGAACATGAAATCAGCAACGCGTTTTTTGCAACCGGCAGCTGGCGAAAATTGACGGCCGCACCAAATCGCGCGTCAAGTTGCCAATCGATGCGTTTGCTATGGTCCAGCGTAGTCACGAGCAAAAAATAGGGATCGGGAAAAAATACACCAAAGGGGAAAACGAAGTGCGTCATCTGGGGCGGCCCCTTAATTCAAATAACCTGACTATCCCACACGCGTCTCGACGGCAGATTGAACCTGACCTTTTTTCATCATCGAGTCCACGACACGCTCGCGGCTGCGGCCTTTCGGTCCCCGAGACCTGCACCTCTACAGTACTGACGTCAGGCCGCAAGCCTTCGGTCAAATCCTTCACTCCACCCATATACATCAACGGTGCGCTGTTTCCCACCGACTCCAACCCGAAGGAGACCCTCAACGTCACCTTCAACGCTGTCAGCAAGTCTATAATAAACTACGCTGCGCCAGTATGGAAGCCAACCACGAACAAGAAGGGTATAGACCGCATCCAGCCAGCCCAAAATGCCGCCCTGAGGGTCATTTCCGGTTGTCATCTGATGTCAAAAACGGACCACACCAAGAGTGCAAGCAGCTGATGGTCGATCGCAATACCACCCATGGTCAGCGCGCAATTCTTGGCGGCAGCTCAACAACAAGAACATCCCTGCCACGAAACGACAACCGACCCACACCCGAAAGCCAAACGTCGACCAACTACCCAGTCCAAATTCTCGGAAGTTGTGCAACGCAACACCGTTAGGACGAAGAAGAAGAAGTACAACACGGCAAAACGCTGAAAGCGATGCACATACAGCGACTACGTCTCACGTCACGAGACAAGGCGGCACTCAGCGTCAATCGGGTTCTAGGCACCAAACCGCCCGACATCAGCCCAGAAGAGGAGTCGCTGGACAGGTGTACAAGATGCATCCTAGTGCAACTACGCAGTGGGCACTGCCGCATGCCGAACTCATATCGCAATCGCATCGACCCAAACATACAAAACGTGTGCCCTCGATGCAACACCGAGCCGTTGGATTCAGTTTATGTGAATTCTATCTCCCGATGACACGGTCGAACATCTGTTCCGTCGCGAAAGTCGACCCGTACCCTTGAGCCCGAGCGACCTGTGGGGAAACCCGAACAAATGCGCAGAAGAACTGTAGGACATCTTCAGCCAGCAATAACGCGACCACGACTTCCGCTCGCTTGGCAACCAACCAACCTAGTAAGCAACCAACCAACGCAACTTCCTCCACAGGCCCAAACAAGAGAAATTTTTAGGGGAACTTTTGAACAAATTGAAAAAAGTTCATCGAAGATCTCGGCACGGATCGATCGCGCTCGTGCACGGCTTGATAGTAGGGACCCACACCCCAGGAGAGACGCAAGCGCGCGTTCCCTCGCTGGCTTAGGCTAAGGCTTAGGCCCCAGCCACCCCTAATAATACACTGCGTGTAGGCCTAAGCCTAAGCCTAACAACAATGGTCAAGCCAAGAGCCTAACCTCAAAATAACTATTGTTCCTTAACCACACCTCGAAGAATCTCAACTTGGACCAACATAAGTCATGAAAATCTACTCCATCGATACAACCTTGGCATTTGATTGGAATCAAGTCGTCACAGGATTTTGGTTGGTTGTTTACTTGTTTTGTTTTTTTGGGCCGTGGTGGGCTGGGTGGTTTGCCTGTTGTGCTCACCGTGAAAAAATTCGTTCTTTTTCCTGGTGAAAACGGGAAAAACCGTTTTTTTTGAGCGAGATAAATTTCCAAACTATATTACCGGAAAAATTATCGGTAACTTAATTTTCCTAGAAAAATATGTTTTTTGGTCGAAAATGGCAAAAAATTTTCTTGAGGGTCCGAAACTATGCAGAGGCCGCAATCGGACCGGGTTTGTCCGACCTGGCCCGGGCCGATCACCAAATCTCCGGCCCGGCCCGACCCGAATTTTTTGTGTCAGATACCGCAAAAAACCTAAATAGAAGGGGCAGGGGGCTCTATTAATTCACTGACCCCATCAAGGGGGCTCTATCACGGGGGGCTCTATTCCGGGGGGGTTCTATTAATTCACTGACCCGAATCTGAAAAATTGTTCCCAGAAATTTCCCTAAAAACCCCCAAAAAGGGGGGCTGAAAGGATGTTTTTTTTGCTTTTACCGTATTTCCCTAAAATAGAGCCCCCCAAAAATACAGCCCCCTAAAAGGGGTCAGTGAAAAAATAGAGCCGCCAAAAATACAGCCCCAGCCCCCCAACTTGGAATTCCCCGTAAACCGTAAAGTCAAGTTCTTGTATAAGACACCTTATGTACAACGTTTGTGGCTGAGTATATGATGACGTAAAGCCTTTTACGGAAGATTTGCACCTAAAAACACACAATAATGACCAATACCACCCAGAGGTGGGAATCAGGCCGGGCCGGGCCGAGGTTTCCGGCCCGAACGGTCGGGCCGGGCCGGGCCGGGGTAGCCGGCCTGAAAAGGCCCGACATCATCGAATTTCAATAAAAAATTGTGATTTTTCAGGCTAAATTTGCCAAAATTTCTCGCGATTCTGCAAATTAGTACCGACTTCTATGATTATCAGGTATTTTTAAACCAAAAAACAGTAATTTTTGCACCAAAAAATTGCTTCAAAATGTCATCAGAAAATGTCGGGCCGAAAAAATCGGGCCGGGCCGGGCCGACTTTTTTCCAAGTCGGGCCGGGCCGGGTCGGACTTCCCGGGCCGGGCCGACCCCCGGACCTCGTCGGGCCGGGCCGAGGTAACCCGGCCCGATTCCCACCTCTGGTACCACCCTGACAGAACTCCATTTTAGGGGCATTTTTGGGAACATTGTTAGAGATTTTGGGCAGCGAAAAAATACAGCCCCCCCAAAAATAAAGCCCCCCAAAAATACAGCCCCCTAAAAGGGGTTAGTGAAAAAATACAGCCCCCTTGTATTTTAGATTTTAGCATTCATTCGTGTCTATTCGTCAATAAGAGCCGTATTATGTGCTCCAGTCCAAACGAACAACGAACGTGCATAAATGTACCTGCGCACAAGTATCAAGCCTTAATACACTGAGTATTTTTTGACAAAAACTACTATTCTTTCAGTAAAATAAGTCACTTCAGAAGCTTCGGGCCGAGGTGTCCGGCACGGTCCGGCCCGATCCTCCAAATCTCCGGCTCGAACCAAAAGCTCAAAATCGCGACCCGGCCTGAGGGCGGGCCGGCCCGATTGCGACCCCTGAAACTATGTTACAAAATCGACTAAAAAGAGGCTAAAAAAGGTGAAAACAAGGCTTTTTCGGGCCTATGATACATAAACAACAGAGGTCGCAATCGGGCCGGGTCGGGGATTTGGAGGCACACCGGCCCGAAGCTTCGGAAGTAACTTATTTTAATGGAAGAATAGTGATTTTTTGTCAAAAAATACTAAAATTTCTGACGGATTCGGCAAGTTAGTGATCAGTACTTGTCTATCTGACAACCTTTTCATTGAAAGCAATGATTTTTCCACCAAAAAATAGGTTCAGAAAAATCGCAAAAATTATGACAAAAATCGGGTAAAAATCTGACCCAAAAATTCGGGCCGCGCCGGGCCGAGCTTTGGCCACGTCTGGCCGGGGATTGCGACCTCTGATAAACAAGCAAAAAACTGCGTAAAAGTAGGTGTTTCGCCCATCGGATTTCCTTAAGCACTGGTGATTTATTTGAAAAAAAGGTGGCCGTCAAAAATCCCGAAACGAAAAATCCTGAAAAATAAAAAGGTGTGGAAATGGACCAAATTTTTTTGTCAGAAGTTGGCATTCATGTAACCGGTATCGCAGGCAACGCTACCCGAACGCATATGCGCGTCACGTGCTGAGCGAAGACACCGTGTGGCGACATTCACGTGGACACATCATTCACACGATTAGAGTGCTCAGGTGATTTTTTGTCCTTAGTTTGGGGAGCCGGAGATCAGCAGGAACGGGCCGGGTCAAAAATTGCGGTCCGCCCCGGTCCTGACCTGTGGGGTAGGGCTGGGCGTTTCTAAAAATTTTCGACATTCGACTCGACTCTTCATTTTGGCTTGGCAGATTCGGCATCGACAATCGACATCATGGGTCGACGTCACTGTAGTGGATGGGGGGATTCCCCCTTCCCCCTCAGGTGGGTACGTCTGTTCCCCTCCGAGAAAAAGCGGGTACCGCATGTTCCCCCTCCGGACCAGGAACAACAATGGCTTGCACCCATAGGTAAAATGGGTGTTTTTCGACCTGAAAACATAAAAATTGCGCAAGCCTCCACATCATGGCTATTTCAGGCAAAAATGCAAAAAGTACCAATTTTTTAGCCAACTTTGCAGTATAATGCATGCAAAAACACTTTTTTCGGACCGCAGGGGTACCTTGCAACCTTCTGGAGGTTGGGTAGGTAGAGGGGCTACCTTGCAACCATTTGCCTGCGACCACGAATGAATGTTGGGCTGGGGGGGGCCAGGTCCGCTTTTGCGATCCAAACGCTTGAGTCGAATTGTTCATCGACTATTGCGCCCTGCCCTCGGAAAAGAATGGCTGTAGCCTGCGGCCACACTGGGTCGACATAATGTCGAAAATTTTCGACACGTCATTTTCGACATAAGAATGCCTGCGTAAAACGTGAAAAAGTTGGACAGCAGTCCCCGAAAAAGGCTCGTCATTATTGACTCATCCGTGCTGGGCTAAAATGGCCGATTTTACTGAACAATTAGCTCTGAAATTGAGTACTCCGAGCTCAGAGGGTGAATTGTACGGTTAGATTGAGTCCCCCAGGCGAAGGTACGGTACGGAACACCCGATGGAGAACCCCTTCCCCCAGGTAACTGTACAACACCTGGAGACCGCTAGACAAGTCGTCTCATTTCATCAAGCTCAGGTCTTATCATGGTTAAGTCTGTCTGCCCGGCCCGGCCCCCAGGCCCATTGAAGTATGACGATGAAGTGCGATTTTCAACAATGTTTGCTCCTTAAATGTAATGCTTTTGCCTTGGCAGCAGTAGGCCAGAAATTCCTATCCTGAAACTGAATTTGCAAGGGAACCATGCCGCAAAAATGTCGAATCCAGTGTCGAAAATAATTCACATAAAATTCGACATTTGATTTTGACGTTCGAGATTGTGTTTTCAAAAACATCGACATTCGGGATTAATCGACATGTGTAATGTCGTAAATTTTTGACACGGCGAAAATGTCGAATGTCGAGGTCGAGCTCAATCCAACTGTGGGGCTCTATTTTAGGGAATACGGTAAAAAGCCAATATGTTGTACGAAGCTTTACCACGAAAGACGTAGCTTTGCTTGTAGGAAAACGAATCGGTTGCCAAAATGGGCCGAACGTTTTGCGCCGGCGTCGCGCGAAATTGTCACAGTGGAGGAGTCAATATTGGATCGACGAAAGAAAATACTGACTACGTTAGCAAAATTGGTTTATTTCGAGCGTCGTGTCAGGTGTCACACAAAAGGGGGATTCTGCCGTGCCGTGCCGGCCAAGACCTGCCCTATTGCGGCCTCTGACTCTGCGCGTAGTTTTTAGGTAGAAAATACATATTACAACTGGACTTTTTGCTTGCAACTATGGATCGGAAGATATCGGGTATCGGCGTCCAAAAAGTATCGGGTATCGGCATGTTTTTCCAAGATATCGGGTATTACACTTTTCGCGATTGAAACCCCTTTCTCAAAAACATATCTTCAGATGTTCACTGTTTTACGAACTAAAATTTTTTCAAATGTATGTGGGAGTTCTTTCCACGTTGGATGACACAACAACAGAGCAAGATTTTTGCGCGCGTACTCGATGGTTATCTCAAAAGAACGAAGAGCGCAAATCGCATTTTTGCTGTGAAAACGGCGTTTTTATCGGTATTTTGGCGTTATCGGGTATCGGGTTATTTTCGAAGTATCGGGTATCGCCTTTTTTATGAACTATCGGGTATCGGCATTTGCCAGGTATCGGCTATTGGGTAATCGGCATACCCGCAATACCGATCCCTACTTGCAACCAGGGTTTTTTCTCAAAATGGGTCAGTATCTCATTTGCCAAAAATCTTGTGGCCCATTCTTACTTACTGGCTCCCTGGGATTCTAATGGCCATCTGCCAAAATCTTGTGGCTCATTCAAAATTTTTTAATGGCCCACTAAGCAACCGTTAGTGACAAGAAAACCCAGCCTGTGCACCTGAACTTGGGGGAGTACAAAAATGCATCATTGCGAAACCAACACTCGTTGTTTTGTGTTTGGTAACGCTCGAAATACAAAGCTCTTTTTTGTCTTTGCAAAACGTCGCGTGGCCGAGACTAGCGTGATTTTGCCTCAAAACAGTCAGTATCTATTTGATTTCTGTTCTCCAGTTACACGCGAAACGTTGATCCAGCGAGTCGCAAAGTGATGGAAATCGATGAGAAATGTATTTTCGTCGAAACATCACCGAGTTCGTCAACCATTCCTCCTGACCACAACCTGCCGACCACACGAAAACAAACTCGGGATATTCCGTCGCAGTTGAATCAATTCCACCCGTCGAATTCGAAAGGTTAGCAGGCGGGAGGCGCTGACCAGAAACCCGCAAATTATAGACTGTTAGTCTTATTTTCGAATTATTTGAGGAAAACCAGCGCTGTGGTCAGGAATATGCCAATTTTGCTGTGTGTTTGCTTCATTGTGCCTTTAAGCAAATCAACTGCATCAAACCACAACACCAAGCAAAAGCAATAAATTCAATAAAAATCAGGTGTAGGTGCAAGTTGCAGCTGGTAAAGTTTGAAAAAAATCTGGAGCGCCGTGAGTATGAGGGCTGTTATATCGCTGGACTCACCGGTGTATGTCATTTGCTTACGTTATTGACGAAATTTTGTGCACAGCCGCGACGCGGACATCTGGGCACGGCATAACTGCCACACTGGCCCAGTTTCTTGTTCTATTTTGGCTTCCTTGATGTTTCACCAGGACTACAAACCTGCCGCGAACACTGGTGCTGTAATATTATTACGAATTCAATGTCCAGAAAATAACCAAACCGCAAAAATAATTTCACAATTGCCGTGCTTGATCCATCGCGGCCCACACATAATAATATGACATTAAATCACATATTCTGACTTCAAAAATCAAGATTTCTATTCTCTTCAGATTCTACCCCATCCTCTACACCACCCCCGCCCATCCCCAAGCCCACCACCACGCTGTCCCGTCGCGCCTGGATCTACGCGCCTCGTTGGGGATTTGTGTTGGAACCATTCGGTTACGAACGATTCAAGCTCAATGCGCACAATGCGAATCGGGGCTTCGAGACTGTGCTACTTCGGCTGT
The DNA here is from genome assembly GCA_030248065.1 of Rhynchonema sp. JSB1_4. Taxonomy (NCBI): domain Eukaryota; kingdom Metazoa; phylum Nematoda; class Chromadorea; order Monhysterida; family Xyalidae; genus Rhynchonema; species Rhynchonema sp. JSB1_4. Next base: position 59,239 of record JASAMV010006607.1, read on the forward strand.
TCGCTTTGCCGATCAGGCATCAGGATCAGCCTCCTGCTACCGGCAGTGGCGGGAGTTTGAATTTGAAGCAGACCGTTGAGCGACTGGAGGGCAATATACGACGCACCAAGATTCAGCAGTCCGGCACTGAGTGATCTGATGAATACAACCGAATTCACTATGCGATGGATGGACCAGGCATACAGTACAGTATGTAATTGTCTGTTTTGTATTTCATGCGTTGTTCTCTATCTACGCATCTCTGTGTTGAGCGCAGGATGTGAATGCTGGTTTTTACCATCGAGTTTGTCATTGGTCTGGCGGTTTGTGAATATCAATTAATTCTCAAGACACTTGCGTTGTTCATCCGATTCCATGCCGTGGCTTGGAATTTTGACCCGAACTTTCCGTGGAGCCAGATTTGTCTGTTGGCTTGCTTTTTTAATGTTAAACAAACACGGGCAGACAGCCTGTGCTTGTGCATATCTTGTCGGTTCTTTTCCTTATGTTACCTATTCACTGCGCTCCGTATTTGAGCTTTGTTGTTACATTCTGGAATAAGATTCTGGTCGAATACGTTGTTTGTGCCTAACCATTTGAAGATTGGAAGTGAGTTTAGAAATCGTAGCTCAATTTAAATTGGTGTAAACGCAAGGATAGGTGTTAGACTAACGTTGTTCGCAAGTTTCTGTCATTTTTTGTGTGATTTTCCGCCAATAAAGTCAAAGTTCTTAGCTGTGCATTTTACGCGAATATTCCTTATCTCTCACAGTCGTGGCACAGTTTATAGCTTGCCAGTCACGGTCGGCTGTGGCTGTATTGCTGCCTCAGTTCTACATTTTTTCATTCACCGCGATTTTCCAACATGAGCACAGGTTCAGCGAACGAAACTCGGGGTCCGATGGGTTCCAAGGGTGAGTGTCGAAGTTGAACTTTATTCATAAATCCCAATGGCAAAGCCGACTACCAGCCGTATGAGGAGCAAAGAATTCGTGTAATAGGGAACCCTGCTGACCTGTTATCGGACTTGTCATATGGCGATTTGAAAATTAACTCAAATTGTCGAAACTAACAATATCTCGATTTTCAGCTTTCAAAATCGCGTTGGTTCAAATGCTGGTCGGGAAGGACAAGGCGGCCAACGTTGCCAAAGCAGTTAGTCGCGTCGCTGAGGCGTCCAAAGGTGGTGCGAAATTGGTTGTATTACCGGTTCGTTCATTTTTGCAGCCAGAAACGAAAATGCACGATTCATAAGAAAGCATTCATGTGCCTTGCTATTTCAGGAATGCTTCAATTCTCCATATGGTACCCAACATTTCGATGACTACAGCGAGCCGGTGCCTGGTGACAGCACACGGGCGCTCTCACAGGTTGGCAACTGACTTGAGTGTTCAGTAGAATGTTGATGCCACGCGTTGAGTGAACAGAGCGCAGCGCTTTTTATGCCGTTTTCCACACTGAAAAATGTCATGCGGCATTCGATCCTGGTGTTGAATTCGGCCAGAAAATATTTCACGAACGGTCCACTTTGCTTGTGTGTCTCAGTGGGTGTAAATGCATTCCCTGTTTTTTGTTTATTCGCACGACCATCACACCAATGTTTGAATGCAACATTTGCTGCTGGCGATGTACTCCCAAACTACAATCACACGACACAACAGGCTGCGCGTGACAACCAAGTATGGCTAATCGGTGGGTCCATACCCGAAAAAGGCGCCGACGGCAAGATCTACAACACTTGCGTTGCATTCGGCCCGACAGGCGATACGGTGGCGAAACACAGAAAGGTGAAATTTATTGATTAATTACGATTTTGATTTGCCTGGAAGTCCAGTTTACAGCTTGTACGAGCATTGCACACAACGCAAACGCACTTGTCAGTCATTTTACGCTTTCGGGTTGGGTGCGTTGACTGCCACAGACTTGACGCTGTTATTGTGCCTTGATGTTGAACATTGAGCTAACACTTTATTTACAGGTCCATTTATTCGACATTGATGTCCCTGGCAAGATCAAGTTTACCGAATCCGATGTTCTCTCTGCTGGTGATAAGCTGACTACATTTAGCACAGGTGGGTGAGTATAATACACAAGGCTCTTGAATAACACAATTCAGGTTTTGTCCACACTGCTATTCAATATCACGTTAGAAAAAGCTATCACTGCAAAAATTTCCAGATTTCTGCAAAATCGGTCTCGGCATCTGCTACGACGTGAGATTCTGTGAGATGGCGCGCGTCTATGCGCTGCAAGGTTTGTGGTATTATTTGGCCATGTGCACTGAGCTCAGTGACAGAATGCAAAGTGTGCTTTTGTGGAATCAAATGCGCCGCTCTTCGCTGCGAACAAGTAAAAGTGGCGTAAAGTGGTCGCTGAAGTTGAGTCTTTCTCTCGTGCAACACTCTTGTCAGCAAAGGATTTTGTCAATTGCGATTGAGCTTTGTGCACATGGCTTTTCTTTTTCATTTCTTTTGCCGGTTTCAAACTTTCTGATCGCCGACCAATTCCAAAAAACCATTTGGTTGACAATGGGCGGCAAAACCAATCGTCAAGTTCGATTCCACCTTTTATCTCGTTGTTCCAAATAAGTGCACCGGTGTAGTTCCCACTCCCAGAGCATACTGTAGGTTGCGATCTATTGATCTATCCGACCTGCTGGCCCACCATTACGGCTCAAGCGCACTGGCATTTGTACGCCCGCTCACGTGCGCACGTGAATGGTGTCTATATGGTTATGTGTGGCTGGCCGCCCTACCCTCCCGACGCAGACTCGGACTTTCTTGACTTTCGACCGTATGGTCATAGTCTGGTGGCTGATCCTTGGTAAGAAAGGGTACGAAAACACTGGATGATTAGAAACCGGCATTGTCCACGCGTGAACAAATTAGACGCTTGTGTTGGATGGAAATGGTTATTGCAGAATATTAGTGCCACGTGTACAAGCGTAGCTTAGGGTATTTGCGCACTGCCGTTCGCAGCTACATTACGCTTTGGTACCAATATTTTGGAACTTACCTTGCAGTTTTTTTTCTGGTCTCGTCTGTATTGTCCACACCGTCGCGCTTATGCTTGCAGGCTGCAACCTACTGGTCTACCCCGGCTGCTTCAATATGACCACCGGCCCCGCCCATTGGGAGCTGATGGCCCGTGCTAACGCCCTTGAACAACAATGTTTCACAGCACTATGTTCGCAAGCTAGGGATACGCAGTCAGGTGGATATGTTGCTTGGGGACATAGCATGGTCGTGGAACCGTGGTGAGTTGTTTGTGCGAAAAAATTGGGTTTTGGTAAATTTGGTGAATGGTTCGGTCATACCCGTGGTTGGGCAAAAAAACGACGTTGTTCTTTTTGTCTGTCTGATTTGTCCTATTCTTTTGGGAAGTTACCGTAGTTTTCAATATGAAAAACGTTTCTTGGCCAAAACTGGCCATACATACCCGGTCGCTGTGTGGTCGACTGGGGACACCAAAGAAGACTGTGAAACCCAGCAATTGACGAGACCATTTACCAAGTTTCGAGTTCTATGTGGCTTGTTAGTGCACAGCTTACTGGCGATGAGCTCCATGTCGCGTTTCAGTTCTTGTTTCACTTTTGCAAGCGTAAATGACAATGACGAATTTCAATGCCAGCAACCAACATTATTGTGTTCACTGCAATTGACCATGTCTGCCACTTTACGCACCGAGGTGCAGAGCGCAGAATCTCAATGCAGGAATACTGGTTCCAGCTGTCATCGAACTTCGATATCTGTATTCAACATCTGCTGATTGTCTTCATATTTCGCAAATACGGTCCACATTCATTGCAGGGGTACGGTGATCGCAGATGCTGGTGAAGAGGAAATGATACTTTACGCTGACATTGGTATGTTTTTATCGTTTTTGATACAGTATTTTTTTTGTTGGTCGAAACCATAAAAAATCGATTGCATGCCTGTACGTTTTATCTGCAGATTTGAACAAGCAGAAGGAAATGCGAAACATGGTGCCCGTTATGAAGCAGCGTAGATCGGATCTTTATGACACGATCGCGAAATGATCGCAACGATGTTGATGATCAGTTTTTCTATGTTTGCCTGTTTGTTAGTTGGACTGTGTTAGATTTTTCTCGAATATTTATCATTTTACGGTATTTGTTCTAGAAGTTCATTGGGTTTGTGGAGTGCTGACCGATTCAAAGTTTCGTTGATTAAAAACATATTCCACTTTCCCCATGAAAGCATTAGAATCGTGACTTTTTATTTCGATTCTTATTCTAAATTACAACTGTGATAAAATTATACGGGAAAACTCGCGCCCAATTTTGACTAAAATGACGCGACAGTGTCATTTTTTGCGGCTTTGCGGCTTATCACTTTGGGAAAATATGAGGAAAGTAACATCTGTTGCTCTAGGGTAAATGCTGATTATTGTTCACGTGTAGGCATGTCATCTGATGATACGTGTGGGATCAAAGTCTTTCGATGATACTTATATGACGTAACCATTTGGGTTGAGCTCATTTCCTGACAAAACCCACAACACAACGGAAATTTTGGGTGTCTCACAAAAAACACCCAAAATGAACCCCGTTTGGCCACTTGGTTGGTTCTGGCGATTTCTCTTGAGCACTTCGGTTTGGTGGCCCAAAAACACCTAATTACGCTGTTGGTTGAGGATGATGCACATTAAATGCATAACGGGTTCCAATTGGAACAAAACTGCCAAAAGTTTTCTTGCAATCGCGTGTGTCAGCGTTACTCTCAGTCCGTATGTTTTTGGTCCAAGGAATGATCACCCGTGCCTAAAAGCGCTTGGCGCCCAACGTGTATAAGTATGGATGGTCGAATTTCAGTCTGCGCATTTTCTGTGCTTCCTCCTTTCTACAAAATAGTGTAACTTGGACCACTCGGTATGTTCAACTTGCGGTAAGGATCGGGCCCAACTTCAGAAGTGACCCCACCTAAGCTAACCATCACTGATGGGACAAACTTGATCTATGATATAACCTTTTCTTATGTGCAATACAGCCAGCTCAATTTTTCTGAGTATTTTGCTTTTTCAGTTTCTCTGCTGGCGATAACAGTCAGTGCCAAGGATGTCGGAACAAGTGAGCAATTACAATTTCGCAATTCGATCTTGTCCCGTTTCTATTGTTACCCATCCATATTTGTTTTGGCCTAACATGGTAATTGGTCCGATCTTGACGCGACTGTCGTTTCTACGTGTTTATGCCGCTGACTTTGACCAGCGTATATCATCAGTTATTGATCAACTGCATGATAACAACATCTGCGCTGGTCAAATTCGCCGTTTGGTTCAACTTTCCGCGCACATCGCTGCCGAAAAATAAATGACCATGGTAACCCAAGGCAATACAGGATCGGAACGATCGCATAGTTGTTTGATATACCGGCCACTTCTTTCGTCAAACCACTGTTTTTATCCTGTTTTCTCCTTTCGTGCACTCAACTATGTATGTGAGCTAATGTTTCAGCGCCTATCGGCTGTGAGGCGTGCCATGATTTCATTGACGGGCTGGTCGACATGATGAAAGACCCGGATTGGCAAAGTGCCATGAAGCCCGTGTTCGCCAAACTCTGCGACAAACTGCCCGCCAAGCAACAGGCCACGGTTACCATTATTTGCGCCAGTAAACTCTGTAATGCAGTGAGCCCCCTTTATCCTGACATGATTGGGGCGTGTAGGGTCACTTGTCAAGAATATCACGTCTCACAGGAGGGTATTTACGACCTTTATGGCGGAATGGGAATCAAATCCACGTTTGGGTTCGGGAAAACTTTTTTTAGAATGCCGACGCTGCATGCAATTCTTGAAATGAAATTTGCCTGATCATCCCAGTAAACTCGGCGTACATTTTCAGTGCAAGTTCATGATCAACTTCAGCTTTCCAAAAGTGATCCAGATGATAGACACGGGACTCGAGAAAATCTGCCCGGTGCGTTTCTTCTTTATGTGTATTGGCGTTCCTTATTTTGGGATAATCTATTCAGAGACACAACCTTTAATGCAAGCTACAGTAAGACGTCGGACACGCCCTTTAATGCAAGCTAAGACGTTGGATACACCCTTTAATGCGCAGGCGATCGGCTGCAACTCACCGCTCGCTGCTGTCTACACGCCCTGCCATCTGTTGACCAAACTCAACACACATTTGGTACGTTTGGTACGGTCTGTTTGTGTCATCCCACTACTTGACGGTTTACCAAATTGAATTAACCAATGAGGGCAGACTGCACCCAACCGTGTGAAACATCCGTTTAATTCTAACAGGACGATGTACCCGAAACTCTGCATACACCGTGCAACCAAGCGTCAGCCACAGAGTTCAAAACAGCGTGCATGGAGATGGTGCATCAATTGACACCCTTCCTGGTCACGTCATTTGAACAATCGGTGGTGGTATCGTGCCATAAGCTCAGCTGTGATGTTGGTACGTGAATGCAAGCGTGAAGATTAATAATAGCTGGTGCCTAATCTATGAGAAATACTAAGGCAATACGCATTGTTTATCTCTTGCTCACAGTCACGGCAACATCAACGCAAGCAAGTTGCATGATGCAGTCTACTATGCATATGGTATGAAACATCACCCAATTTAACCACCTAATGTTTCAGTCTATCAACCGGCCCACCTGCGTCTGTTGCGTCAACAAACCAGCCTGAAATGCATAGCCTGTCAGGACGGTGTCAAGGCGTTGGATTATGTTGTCAACTCTCCCCTGATCAAGGGCAGTCTTGAGCAGGTCACCGCTAATAAATGCCCGGAATTGGTGGGTGAGGAGAAAACGCATGTGAGTAGGGTAGTACGGGATTAAGTTTCGGCGCTTTAGTGTTTATATGTGGGTTCCTATTTGAATGAATTAGAACAAGAACTATTTGGCAGCATCAAATTAAGGAACGCTTGAACGACTTTGAAATATACTGCTGGACAAAAACGCAGAAGCTGTTTTTGTTTCGCGGCCTTAGCGATTAATTTTGAACAGCGTGTAGCTCTTTCTATATTTTGTGCAGGAGAGCAACTACATAGCACGTTGGTCTAATTCGTTGTGTAATTCTATCGCGAAGCGCTGCCAAAAAAATCTGGAATTCCATTGCCGTTGTGCCCTTGTCTAAGGATTGCTGCAACCGGCGTGAAAAAAGACGTTGATTTCAGTGTGAAGACTCAGTGAAAGCCATTGACACGCTGTTCCAGTTTGCGACCGATGTGACCAAACACATTTGTGACGTGAGTTGATGAGCACGAAAGTTCGTTTTTGGAAATTTTGAGCACTTAAATTTACATCCCAATTGTAATTTTGCAGAAACCCTGCAAGCAGCCTCCAGCGCACTACATGGTGCAGCCGGTCACTGAGCCAAAGGCAGACAAGGATATCGCCTGTGAAGCGTGCCAGGATGCCGTCGACGTCGGTACACTTTGCTTGTCTTTTGTCTTGTGAAAAAAGTTACATAGTTCTGTAATTTTTTGAGATCAAATGAAACGAACGCATCATAATGATCAGAAATGCATTACAATTCACCTTAAATTCATTGCCAGGCTCTGCAGTCTCTGCTTTTATCACGAAAAAGTTACATATAATTCGGTAATATTTGCATGTTACAAAGTTACAAGCCAGAAAGTACTTTTGTCCAGGTGCTAGACTACCTTCTGGGTTCGCCGTTGGTCGAAGAAAGTCTGAAGGAGTTGCTCAATGAGCTGTGCGAGCAACTGCCAGACCCGTATAAACCTGGGGTTGGTGTCATTGACATTTCTTTTAGGGCTCCACCAGATAGACCCGAAACCCGAAACATAAATTTTTTCTATGTCCATGTTTCGGGTTTCGGGTTTTGAAAAAAAAACCCGAAACACAAGCATGATAATCGAAAATGTTTTGGTCTTGCCACTTGTAGCTGACGTGAACAATTTATACGGTCAGTAGTGATGGGCTCGCTCCCAATTTTTTTCCTTCGCTCGCTCTTCGCTCTAAGCGCGAAGAGCGATTTCGCTCTTTCGCTCTTTGCCGCGCTTTCGTTCGCGCCCGAGCGTTTCGCTCTTTTTTTCGCGCTTTCTTGCTTTGATGCGTTTGAACAAAAAATCTTTAGTAAATTATTCAGAAATGTTGTTAATGTTTATATCCGGAGAAAGAATCATTATTCTTCCAGTTCAGAGAAGAAGAACGACAATATGGCGACAATCATGATTGAACATGCATGTGTTCTGTTCTGTTGTTCATCAGTTTTGCCCTGTTCTATTTTGTTTTGTTGTATTGTAGTGTGGCACGGACATGATCAGGTGCTTGTAAGTTGTAAGTGTATCAGTGTGCGTCAATATCAATGTCTGGTTCAAAATTCAATGATCAAAATTGAAGTAAACGGAACATAGAGGTACTTTATTTACCATTCCGATGCGATATTGGAAACAGAGCACTCATGCATGGCCTGGGCAGTGTGACTCGCCCATTGTGCGACTGAGTGTGAGACCAATAACTGTTCTGCACTCCTTTTTTGATGAAAGCACAAAATTCTGGCCTGTTGCTATTCACAGTATCAAAGAGCGAAATTTGTAAAAAAGTTTGTAAATCGCTCTTCGCGCCCAAGCGCGAAATTGAAATTTGCCTTCGCTCGCTGTTCGCTCCGGGCGCGAAGAGCGAAGAGCGAAAAAAGAGCGAAATTTTCAGGTGCGAGCCCATCACTAACGGTCAGTCAAAATATTTGCGATTATCATGCTTCATGTTTCGGGTTTCGGGTTTTTTTTCAAAACCCGAAACCCGAAACATGGACATAGAAAAAATTTATGTTTCGGGTTTCGGGTTTCGGGTCTATCTGGTGGAGCCCTTAGTTTAATATTCGTGCCGTGCACTAAAGCATGCCTACGGCATTAAGCAACTCAGAATAAATGAAAAAGAGAAAGAAAAAACCAATCAATTCTTCTGCTGAAATCTGACCATCTGAAATTGCAGTGCAAAGCGACAGTGAACGGCTTCATGGACGTGATCGTCAAATTCATTATTGATATGACTAAGCACATTTGCGATGTTGGTTAACTGATGTTTCATTTCATTATGCTTCTGGCCCGGACCAAACTTGGTGTTCTGATCGCAATTGGGCACAGCTTGTATTTATTGGAGTTTTATGGATGTACTGATGCCACTAATTTTGACCAGCGTAAAATATACATGCGTTCACTCGCTATTTGAGAAACGCTGGTCAAAATCAAAGTCATCAGGAATGCTCGAAACATCTATGCAAAAAAATTGTTAACATGACCAAACACAGAATCGATCACAAAAGCGTGATCAGGGTTGGAAAAAATTTTTGTTAAACAAGTTTTTTTAAAAAGTCTGAGATTCGGGGAAATTTTACCAAATTTGCCTAAAAACGCGCAAAAACGCAACTTTGATTGACAAGTCACTTTTGTGACTTGGTTTGCATAACTTATGAAGGGCGTTTACGTCATTTTGGTGCGATCCAGCAATCTGTGCTTGATATGGACCGATGATTGCTGCTCTGTGGTATCGGGCACAATAGTTTGTGGCCGAATAAGCAAGATTTACTCATAAACCACACAGAATTGAGAATATATAAGCTACAGAAATACTTGTCGGACAGCTGAATCAGTCGTATATTACCGACCTGATGGGGTATGACATCGAAGTACCATGTAGGTACATGCATACTGTGTCCCATGTATCACAGGAAGGTATAATAATAAGGTCATTTGGGGTATCTTAGGTTCCAAACATGCCCCAAAGGTGATTTTGTGAAGAAATTTTTCGACCCTTGAGAAAAAATGACAAAAAATAACCCCCAAAAAGGCCATTTTTGGACGTTTTAGAACATTTTGTTCCCCCGGAAAATTGAAAAAAAAATTTTTTTTAATTTTTTTCAAAAACCTTTTCTCAAATTTTTTTTAAAAAACAAAACTTTTTTTGCCCAACCCTATGCATGATATCGCCGTTGATGTTTCACCGACAGCAATACACATTTGCACATTTCAGAGTATTTGCACCAACTCCACCATGTCAGCTGTTGACAACATCTCACCATGTGGTCGTGCGTGCATGCAGCTGCAGCACATGTATGACAACGCGGTTAGTCGCTGTTTAGACTTTCGAAATCACCTTTTTATGGCTTATAGTAATGTCGTCAAATCATGGCGTCAGATCTTTTCGTCAAATCACAATATGTACTATTATTTCTCGCGCTCATATGGGACATATTGGTGTATCGCTGTATACATACATATTGGTTCCCAATTTGTCGCTAGCCTCCAACTATACTTCATCATCAACGAATCTTCTCCATAGGGTGATCGAAAATGGCGAGTCCCTATCATGTTCACCATAAATAGGGTAGACTGTAGAAATGTGTAATTGCAGGTGGATCTAGCGTCGAAAGCCGAGTCCGTCTGCGATCGTATTCCAAACGCTGACCTGGCCAATTTGTGTCACGATGCGTTCCAACACGAGCCAACCACGATCTCCAACATTGTACGACAGTTGGTGCTGAGAATGCAGACATTGTTGAATCACGTGCCAGTGCAAGGCTGCAGAGATTGTCGATTGAGTATTGACCGACCACAAGGTTATTGGGTTGTTGCGACGCAGACTTGAATTTGACAGTTTGCTCCCGTGACTCACATGGGCGTGTGCAGCAGGACATCATCAGTGTGAGTGCGCCAGATGGACATCTGGCGATGGCCAGAGCTGGGTTTCAAAGGCAGTACCAAACTGTCTGCCAACAAGTTACACATGAATGGGTACACGAGCTGCATTCTGCGCTCTGCACCTGGGAGCGCAAAATTACAGCTTATGGTCCCCGACGCAGTAAACATAAAATGTTCTGGACGCTCCAAATATAAGGACAAACTACACCAACACGGGCCAGATTTCGAAGGTGATGTGCATCTGCGTGTGAATGTTTCACTATCTGCCACCTCCGAACTCGGGCCCGTGTTGGCCCAGCGTTACTATACACTTGTCCCCTGCGTTGTGCCTTGTTTTGAAATACAAAGTGGAACCATTTTTAGTGTCTGCTGGAGACTCAATCGAATGTGAGGCGTGCAAAGATGCGGTCAAACTTTTGGATGATTTTCTGGGTTCGCCGTTGGCGGAAGGCAGTCTGGAAGAGCTGTTGAAGGAACAGTGCGCCACACTGCCGGCGCCGTATGACAAAAATGTACGATTATTTATGATGTTTTGTTGCGAGGCCGGCCCACATGACCGGATAGGCGTAGTTTGCCTTTGCTAGGTACCGGGGTTTTATTGTAGAGGTCCCGGACTCTCTTTTGGGGCAGAATGCTTATGCGAAAACAAGAATAAGCGGTTTTTCCACGATTTTCCGAATGGAGCCCGAAGCTATGGAAGACTACGGTGGTCCTGTCGGTAGTAAATTATTCGACCACTATACGAGGCAGTATCCACTTTAGGATAGGGATCGAGGCTTTTGCGATGACATCTTCGGTCTTTGTTTTATTCCTCGTTGCCGAGTGTGATCAGTGAATCTCAAAGCATCTGGAACTACTAACAGAGTCCAGCGACCAAGAAACCAAGACAAACCAATTCCATAATCAAGTTATAAGACCTGTTCAAAAAGAATACCGCCATAACACAAATTGGACGACTGTTTCGAAAATCCCGATTGCGTTTCAGTGCGAAAACACAATCGACATCATCATGGACGACATAATGAAGTTCATTGTTGACATGAGCAATCATATTTGCACTGTGAGTCCAAGTTTTGTTCTTTTCTTATTTTCAAATCTTCTGGATTTCAATTTCTCGCTTCAACCCCTGTTTGCAGCCTGTTTGTTCGGGCAAGACCAACCCCAACGCTCGGTTCTCATTGTGCGACTATTTGAAACAGTTGGAGGACAATCTGGTTAGTCGTGTTGAAGTGATGTTCGCACACTGATGATGTCCGGGTGCACCGCCAAATCCATGATTATTATGGCAGGGTTTAGTTTTTCGCACAAAACAAAGCTTGCAGGGTATACCAGTGCGCTGCACTTTACGCACCTCGGTGCAGGGCGTAAAATACAAACGCCGAAACCAGGGGCAGAACTCATCATGCCCGCGCTACACTGCTTGAACTTTGTCACTTGACCCTGTGAATAACATTGTATACGTGAGTGAGACAAACAAAGGCATTAGCATCGACCAAAAACTTCGTCCAAATTCAATATAAATATTATCTTCGTTAAATATTTTTCAGCCGCAAACGGTCAACAAATTCTCGAAAGTTTGCGATCGAATTTCGGATCCGGACGCTGCCAAAAAGTGCACCGACTTTTTCGCCAATCACAAAGATCTGGCCACCAAAATGATCACTGGCGCACTCGCGCGAATTGGCCAGGCGTTTGGGTAAATTTGGACACTGCAAAATTTCGGAATCATATATAATAGTGCCAAGCTCGTTTGTCTTTATTCTGCTATTTCTCTCGTTTCTGGAATGAAATTGGAAAATTGAAACTTGCTCGCAGTGCGTGTGTAAGAACAGCGGTGCAGAACTGGAGGCATCACATTACTATGTAGCTGTGCGAAATTTTATGCGTTTTTCCTCTCATGTTGAACGTATTGAGCCCCTTTTTGGTTTCAATCTGCTGTTACCCTTCAAGTTATCACAATGATGTGAATAATTCTTTGAACGGATTAAAAAGTAACAGTCCGCACATCCCAATCACAAAGATGGTGGTGCATTTGTGTGACGACAATTCCAAACACAATCCGAAAACATATAACATTTCCTAGCTGAACATTGACATTTGTAGCCAAAAATGTGAACTTTCTCAGTTGCACACCAGTGAAATCCGTGAAGAACACCATTGAATGCGACGCGTGTCACGATGGTGTGAAATTCATTGACGACTTCCTGAAATCGCCATTTGCCAAGGGCGATCTCGAACAGCTGCTGAAGCAGGCGTGCGCCAAGCTGCCGCAGCCCTACGCCAATAATGTTGGAATGTTTTATTATTGCTGTTTTATGCCTAGGGAACTTAACGCCACCAGTAAATATCTCGAAATATCCACAACATAGTCACATGACCAAGGCGGATCCGACTCGGTCGCGGTTAGATCCGGCCACCAAGTTTGTGATTCGCTTCGCTCTATTTGTTTCAATGTGACTTAATTCGCTCGTATCTGTTTGCCGTGAGGCACTAACATTATTTTAAAAAGTTAAGTAATGCTATAAAAATATCGAAAATGTGAAATTTAAAAAAACACACATGAATTTTAGTGCAACAACTCAATCGACGGCCTGATGGACGATATCATCGGCTTCATAGTTGACATGCTCGACCATGCTTGTGATGTTGGTTGATGTTTCACAGTTTTTTACCCAAAATTAGTGTGTATCACCCCGTCCAATCTGGCAGGCTAAGCAGTGTTTGGCCCACATACACAATTAAGTCACCGGTAATCGGGTTGTTGGTGTCTAAATGTAGGCCCCCGTGGAGAGTTAATTCCAGGGAATGCGCGTTTTTTTAAAGTCAAATCTACAATCACCATAAATCGATCTTCTACAACAGCCCGTCTGCACCAACGCTACCAGCCTGGAACGCACTGCTCTGTCACCAGGGTGCATCGCGCTTGGACAGTTGGAGAATAACATGGTCGCCGGTTTTTGGGGTTTTCTACAAAAACAACTCATAAACCCTCCTTTTGCACATAAATGCGAATTGCAGCGTGTTCTGGCTGCCCGTTTCTCCCACAGACGGGCGGTGCACCAGGTCATCGTCAGTGCTGATACACCAGATGGCCACGTGACAGCCAAAATGCGCACACGCGCTGGTTTTACACCGCTCTTATGCTGGTCAAACTTACTGGCCCCAGTAAATTTCTTCAATATCATAAATTCAAAAAATGGGACGTTAGACGTGATCTGTCCTTATCCGGTTACCGAGCATCATGCATCGGCAATGTGGAACATCAGCCAGTTAGTAGTCCATCAGCTATCGTATACCCTTATTGCAGCCGTACACCCTTGCGCGTGCATCCACATACTGCCATCGTGTCACTGATCCCAGCAAGGCATCAGCTTGTATGGATCTGTTTGTGAAACGTCAACCAGCCGCCAAGCTAGCGATCAAATATGTGATTCACTCAATAGCTGAATTGCCCATTTTGAGGTGTGATAATGTGTGATTGAGACTTTAGTATAACTGGTGATTCATCAGCCGAAGCCAAATTCACAAAACAAGATCAATATTGCGAAAAAATGTACATCAAGAGGTGACAGTAATTGCATCGTTGATGCTTCCAAGATGCAAGAAGGGTGATGGCAGTCTATAACTGGGAGTTTTGTGAATATGGGCCGATATACGTACATAGCAAGAAGGTCCAAATTCTCGAAAGTGCCACCGGGGCGACTGCGCCACCAGAAACGATGATGACAACTTCCAGCTGGCTGACCTCAATTGTGTGTGTATACGTGAACAGCAGTCTTGGTTCAACGCACAAATGTTTTGGACAGCGTACGCTCTTCCCCTCGGTGCGTAAATTCCCTTTGACACCGGCGGTGGCGCTTTCGAGCATTTGGGCCTAAGAGTGCTGTTGATATGTTTAGCGTATTACGTAACAAACTGGGATGTGGAAAGCACTCATAGGATAAAATTAGTACCTACAGTTGTCATAATTCAAACTGAAAACCATGAACTGCATGTGCGTGCATAATACCTACACTACACCAGCAATCTTTTCTTGCGCTTGCCATCAAAGACAATACACGGCGTCGATCTAAATTTCATGTCATGTTAGCGAAGAGTTACCCCACATTTCTCAACTACTAGCTTTCTCTCTTAACACAACACCGAGAGCTACAACGAAAATAATAAACTTCCTGCGCTAACCTGTGTTCAAATTTAATTCAACCACATGTTGTGCTGAAGTGCAACGTAGCGGTCATAAAAAACAAATTCAGAATATTTGTGCTGTGTTTGTAAGGATAGTCTATCTTCTTTAAAGTAGTTTCTAAAGCTAAGCGTCAGGCTATGTAATATAATGTGTCAGGTGATGGCACGTGCTCTGCAACTGCGGAAAGCACCTGTTATAGTAATAGAAGGCGGGGTGTTGTTATTTACCGTACATATGTATATTAGGAACACTAATATTCTGCCTTGCCAATATTACGCGCAGAACATGTTTGCGCACCAAAAACACAAAAGTGACTGTTTATATAAATGCCAAACTTTATTATAATCAGCTGTAGATTCTTCTCCTGCCAAAACACACAGCATTTATCACCGAGAAGTACATTACCACTTGTTTCGATTTGTAGTTTCGGTCACAAATTTAGAAAGTACAAAACACAAGATGCACGTCGAAAAATCATTTATATTCTTCGTCGTTAATTCACTACACTTAAACGGTGAGTCTGGTTTTATATTCGGTTAAAATAAATAAATGCCAGTATGGTTCAGAATTATATCTCATCTTGGAGACCTTTCATGTACCGTGTCTGCAAAAAATGATAATTTTATTTTTTTCTGGAATCCCGGTTGGGCTCTGCAAAAAATGATAATTTTATTTTTTCCTAACCTCCCCTGTGCTTCAAACACGGCGAAATCGACGACACGTTGGTCTTTGCTGGTGAGCTTGAACCACCGGAAACGACTAAGGATATAATTGTCATTGACAATGTAAGACTGTGTAATCGTAGGGCGAGGCGGCACTCCACACGGCTTCCCCACCCAACGATACGGCCTTGCACTGCACGGTAAGGCCCGACCGGCGTGACTGACGACGGGGCACGGCCACCTAAGCTAGAAACACGGTCGAATGCACAAAACACTCAAAATCCAAACCTTCACAAAAGGCCCCGCCGAGTGACGCGCGGTCCACTCCGGGGTTGCGATTCACGCCTTTCAAGTCCACTGATCGATCCCTCTCGCCAATTCTCGATATCACGTTTATCAATACGGGTTAGCGCAGTCTCACAGAATTCAAGACACACACGAAAAACACAAACGAACACCTAAAAGTCACCGAGCGAATCTCTTTCTTTTCTTTCTGCCTCTCCAGGGGAGGACTTTGTCCAAGCCGGCCACATCTCCCACGGACCAAGTTTGGCGAGCCCCTGCGAAGCCGACGATAAAACGGACGTAGAGACGACGGAAACGTTCATTTAAGATGACGCGAGAATTCGTAGCCAACATCAATAACATGATATTTACGACACGGAAGGCGATTACGGTTGTAGAATAGAGTTGTGGCTGTCGACCAACATAGAAGGCGACGAGAGATAGAATGAGCCACTGTTCGATCGTTGATGGATTGAATTTGAATTGGATTGGGTTGATGAGATTGGAATTGATTTGATGATGACGGGAAGATCGAACCATGGAGACGGCATGAGGGAAGGAGGACCAGGCTTGCCACTTAAGGCGGGCTCTACTTTGGCGCAAGACGTTTCGAGCCACCTCTCCTCAGTTCATGAATTATGCCGTCGAAAGTCCAAAGGGGGGAAAATCGATGATTAAATCGAAGTTGATGAAGCACAATATTACGGGCTCGAATACGGCAGTTCAGTCATCGCGACATGGGAGATGCGGGGCTGTGATGCGTTGAACTACCGATGACTACTTACCGATGCCTACCGATGCCTACCGTTGACTACCGATGAATCTGACTTTAACACAAAATAAAATAACGGCTGAACGAAACTACGGCAGCAAGAAAAAACGAACAAAGCACACACAGAATAAACTAACGGCAAACGACTGACACAAAGCACAACTACTAACGGTACACAAACTACAAAACACGACAAAACGCTAAGAACACAGTAAAAACAAGATGACACAAGAGAAACCAGTTTGATGCGTTCAACACAACTACGAGAAACTTACACCGAGAACGAAGAGAGAAAACGAAGAGATGATTCAGAAAGCTCGCGGAGAAGCGAGACGAGAATAAAATGACGTTTACGATAACGAGATAATGTTTACGATAAAATGACGGCAATAACGAAGACAAAACACAGTAGCAAACACGACAAACACAGAAGAATCGATACAAAACAAATACATGATATAAATGTGAGGATTCCACCAGACGTTCGTCCTTGCGACGGCCGGTGATCCTTGCGACCAATTCGACGTACAAATCGGCAAAAGTAGAAAATGACGTAGCGAGACGTTCATGACGAAGAAAAATAGAAGAATATGAAGACATGACGTTCAACGGCGAAAATAACGATGTTAGTAGGCGATATCGAGATAACGATGTACGAGGTTGCGAGAACCCCACCTGTGGCATTATGCACCATCAGGATTTTCCTTGACGATTCAGGCTACCTGCGTCGCGGCGGCGTTCGCGAGCGACGTTGTTCACTGCTCCGACGACCACGTTTCGGCGATGTACGCGTCACTGAGCGCGACGGCGAGTGACGACGCGTCGTTCCGCGGCTACGATCGCGTGGATCCACTCGACGGTACAGTTCTCCATTCGGTCCACGTTCAATATCCCTGGGATTCAGTCGATTCGCTTCCTCCTGGGTGACTGACACCAACGTTTGTTCCTGCTGTTCACGTCGTGAGCGACGTGGAGGCGCCGGCGACGTGCGGCGACCTCGACTCGATTCCTGTTGCGACGTTCGGCTCACACGGCTGTCTCGACTACCGCTACGACTGCGGCGACGGGGACGTTCACGTAGCGAATCACCGAAGCGATGACGCGACGGGTCACGGTCGACACGGGTTCCACGGCTGGACGTTCCAGTCGTTGACGTAGTTGTCATGTCACGTGACGACGTTCCTGGGTCGCGTGACGAGCCATCCGATCGCGTGGTCGTTCGTGACTCTGAGCGAGCCGCTCTGCCACGATCATCCCTTCCCCCGCGGGTTTCAAGTTGTCGACCCGACAACTGAGCGGTATCGGCCTGACGTTCAATTTCCAGCGTTCCTGTGTCGATACATTTCAATCCTGACTTGTGTCGCTTCAGATACGCGTTGTTCTCCTTTAGTTCAGCCAAACGTGCCTTGCATGCGTTCTCGATCCAACGTCCATCGGACGTGGTCAGTCGTTCCCATCGAGCCATGTGGTCGTTCGGTGTCGGTTCCATAGGTGGCTTGATCTGATAGCGTTTCGTGATCGGGTTCTTAAAACCCATGACCACCATCGACGTGCAGATATAGATGAAATGGAACTCCGTACCAGTCAACAGTCGATTCACTTGGCCGTTCGGTTCCTCGTACCACAACTTGTTGAAGAACTCCTTGAATAGCGCGCAGCAATCCGTGACATGGTAGTTCATGCAGATTCTGCAGTACGCCTCCTGAATGTGCGGATCTGGTGTTGGTAGATTCTGGTATTCGGTCCTGACGTTCATTCGATAATCCAATTTCTTGTTGGCACTCAGAACGGCCTGCAGTTCGTCACTCAATGTGAACATGTTGAAGTGCGTCAGAATGGTGGCGTGATCTTCACCGAGATCCATCGGCCATTTTCCTGTCAGCTCCTTGTGTTTCGTCACAATTTGCACCAGTTCGTTGTACGATCGACGTGGTTTCGCACAGAACACGAAACAGGCGTCAGGATATTCTTGACGTGCTTCCTTCATGATGTTCAGTTTTTGGTTGACGCAAGTCCACAGTTCGCGTTCGTATTGGGTGAAGGTCGGGAACCACGATTTGTTGACGACACACCACCAAGCCGTTCCTTTCTGTCGCGATCTGCCTGGGAAGCCAGCCACTTCTGCTCCCAGCGTTGGTTGCGTTCCAGGTGGTGTTCCATGCAGGTTTGTCACGTCGAGAAACTGGCCGTTCTCCGATGTCGTTGGCTCCGTGCATCGCAGACAATCTGTCGTTCCATGAGTCAACGGCGTGTTGCAACGAACGCACACATAGATAGCGACGTGCAGTAATCGACGCATGTCCGGCATGTTCAATGTCAGCGTCTGGTTGTTCACCACAGAAGAACCCAACGGGTTCTTCGCCAAGTCGAATACACACGATTCATAGCCGGTGTCCCAAGTCTTGCGTTCGTCGTTCGATTGCGACTCGGTCAAGTAGAACTTGTACTCCAACCAAGTATCCATTTGACGTTCTCCTCGAATGTTGATGGCTGATGACGCCAAATCAGAATCCCAGTCGCGTCTCTTTGCACGCACTCGCAACGGCTGCGTTCTGTCCTTCCATGCATCGACATATTTCTTTTCCTGCTGTTCCAGATGTTCAAAATCGATCCAGACCACGTTATTTTTCTCATCGATCTGATCGGGCTGTAGTTCGACTGCAGTTCGCAGTACAGGCGTCGAAGCCGGTGTTGGACGTGTTGACGTATCCGACACTTGTTCTGTCTCCTGTTGTCGCGATACCGGTCTAGTGTGCGTGGTGTCACGTGACGAAGACGGACGACTCTGTTCAGACGACGATTGACGCTGTTGTTCCTGAATGATGGGCACAAGCATACGCAGTAGTTCCTCTGGCGTGGTGTTCATCCTGAGCGCCGTTTGATGCAGAATCGCGGCGAACTGATCCGGTTTTGGCGGCTCCTGTGTGGTCACCAATTGCTGGTAGTGCGCAGCCAGATGATTGAAGAACGTTTCGAACATTTGCTGCTGCTTGTGGTTCAAACTCAGCTTGTAGTCCATAACCACTTGATACGGCGTTGGTCGGCTCGGGTTCATGTTGGTGGCTACTGAATGCCATCCAACGACGTTCGACCACGAAGGATTGTCCTCCATGCGCAGGTTCTTTTCGAAGTGGTTCGGTTCGCCGACTGCTGATAGAATTGTAGTCGTTGGTGTCGGTTTGATGCCGATATTGATGTTGTCATACATTCCCTTCAGCAGTTTCATCAGTCGAATGAAATGCGATCCTTTCAATTGCCACAATTCCGGGTGTTTTGCCTGCGCCAATTCGAACGTCTGCAGCATGAGATACATGTTCATCTTCGTCTGCTGCTCCCGTTTGCCTTTCTGCGCCGTATATTCCTTTTTCAGTTGTTTCAACGACTGTTCGGCGGCAGTGATCACCATGTCGATTTCATCGTCCGAAAACGGCACCTCATCGCGTTTGAACGTTCTGTTGCGGAATTGTTTCTCGCCAGAGTCCTGGATGCGACGTGCCTGCGAGTCCTCAACGATTTTGATGCGTTTTTCGCGGTCTTCCTCCTGGCTTCCAGCTGTCGGCTGAAGCGACGGGTCGACGTTCGCTTGATGCGTGATCAAGTTGGACAGCAAGCTGACTGGCATGACGACGTTCTGAGTCGGGTTTTGTTGTGCTCCCGACGCGTACGCGACCATCAGCGACTGTAGCGTGTCAGTCGCGACTCCAGTGTCGATGTTCGGAAGATCGGTCTCCACAGCACCACGACGTACCGGTGGCAGTTCACCGACGATGTACGCGTTGCCAACTTGGAATCGTTCCTGGCCCATGATGCTGTCGTACGCTTTGCAGATTCGACGCACACGCGTCTTGTAGGCCTCCACTTGCGTGTCGTACCAGTCGCGTTGTGCTCGATTTTCCACCATGTTCTCCAGTTTGTACTGTATGCCGATCACGTTGAGCATATGCGATGTCTGCCTGCGATGGTAGTTCAGATATGACAGTGGTTTGTCCTCACGACGCATGAATGTGAAGCCGTCGAAGTTCTTATCACGTGAGGGATTGTCCGACGTATAGATTCCTCGATCGGTCTCGCGGCTGTGAGTCATTGGGATGTCCCTTGGCAAGATGTGAGCCAACACAGCCGGTGATTTCTCATCGCATTGCACAGCCTCCGTGATGATCTGCTCGTTCTCCGGCGGCGGCATAACCATGTCCAATTGAACTCGCACTTTTTGCTGAATCGTCGTGATCGTTGTGCCATAGTTCTCATTGCCGACTAGTCGTTCCAATTCACGCATCTTCACTTTCTCGCGCAGCATCTGTACATGGTAGTACAGATATTGTGTCCATTCGATCGATTTCAACATGTTGAACACGTTCTGGCCGATCGCTGCGATTTGTTTGTTGCGTTCAAGCTCTCGCCAGCTGTTGTGATTTGATTCCGGCATCGACATTGACAATTCCGTGATTCGACGTGCCGGTTCCAGCGTTTTGGCGTACAGAACCAGTGGGACGTTCTTTGTTGGCGTCATTTCGAACTGGTTGTACAGCGAGAGTCCATATGTCTCGTTCTGCCAATCGTCCTCCGTCGAATAGATGCCGATGTACACACGCAGTAGTTGCTGCATCGTTTCGCTGTGCTGTGTCGCGATGCACAGCACGACGTCCTGGTCGAACTGCTCGGGCATTCCACTGGAATCCATCACAACCATGCGTGTTGGTAGTTCATCGAGTAATGGTGCGCTGTGGAACATGTGACGTTGATAGGCGCGTTCGTTCGGAATCGGTGCGACCATTGGTCCGGCTGCTCGAATTTTGGTCGAATTCACCAGCACACTGAATGCTGCTGTTGGCGTTGTCTTGCTGTAGATTCCGTATTTGCCAACTTGCGATGCGCGACTGAGCGGCGGGAACAGTTCCGGGATGCACATCAAATGACGAAGTGCATGACGTGCCTTTGCCAGTACGGCAAGCTGTAGACGTAGTGTCGATGGCACGTGCGGGCCTTGCGTTCCCAATTTCAGCACCTCGATGTTCAGACGCGGTGTGAGCATTCTGATGAAGTCCGTTCCAAACGCGGCTACTTTCAACTCGCATTGTTCAATCGTTGGCGGTGCGTTTGACGCTGCGATCTCGCTGTTGTGCTTAGCCAGTAGCGATTTCATGTTGGTTTTCGCTTGCCACAAAGCGATGTCGACGATGTTGTTCTCCCATTCGATCACTCTGCCTGTCCTATCGACTCCAGTTCGATACTCCTTGATGACGTCGTCCGCTGTCTCTCCAGTCACGATTCGGATCGGTCCAACCAATCCCTGTTCCTCGATGTGCCCAAGCGTTTTCTGAATCGCTGGATTGATCAGATTGCCGATGTTGTCGTTGTACATCGCTGGATTGCACAACATTTGCATCAACGCGATGTCGAGTGTGACGAGCGTGTCCTTGGACAGGTACTGGTTCAGATGCATCGTATATTCGTTATCGGCGTTCTGGATGATTGCATCGCGCATCCATCCTGGGGCGAACACATTCGATGTGTTCTCCGGCATGCACAGTCGGCCATACGTCGTTCTGGTCGCTCTGCCGTGGCGACGATTCGTGTACTTGTAGAGTTGTTCCTCATAGCCGAAATCCTTCTTTCCTTTTTGAATTTCGCTGTGCAGCCACAAGACGGATTCAGCGCCCAAATTCGCACCATGTCCCCTGACGTTCATACGAACATCCGACGGTTCGATGTGCTGCATGTCAACCATGTGTGGCGGCAGCGGCACACCAAATGTGTCGATTGACGCGCGTTCGTCCATGCCGGCCATTCCAAAGCCGTAGATGATGCCACACTTTTTCCACAACTCCACGTTGATACCAGAGTAGTTGGCGTTCCAGAAGCTTTTGAACGACTCACTCAGCAATGTCGATCCTTCACTGAAGACTGCTCGCGAGTCGACGAGAAACACGACGCCATTCGTCATTGCGAAAGCCATGCGCGGAATGAATCGGATACTTTCCACATAGTCGATCGTTTTGATCATCAATTCGCGTTGGAATGCGTACGGAAGGAACTTGTACTGCTCGACCATGTAGTCCTGACAGATGCGCAGTAGCGTCGTTTTTCCACGGCCTTCTCCAATGTTGGACTCCCAATTCGGTTTGAATACGGCTAGTGCGCTGCGATCGATTCGATCCATTTCGGCATCCCAGCCTAGTGCTCCGGTGTTCTTTATCGACTTGGTCAGCATTTGCTCGGCTTCGATCCATTGCTCAGGCGTGCTCACTGTCTGCATGACGGTCACACGGCCAAGTTGGCGACCGAGTGATACCTGGAGCATGTAGTAGCTCATGAAGAACGAGTACAGTTGAGCGCCTTTCGTTTTACAGCCAATTTGCGTTCGGATGATGCCGTTGATCGCGCTGGTCACATAGAAGAACTTGTTCGTCTTGTCCGGCACTTGGTCGTTCAAATCCCTGATGATCTCGGTAACGACGTCTGCGTCCATTTGGAACTTGCCCATCAGCACCGGAATGATGACATCCTCATCGAACATGTGGTATCCCTCCTTGGCATATGTGTTCGGCGGTGCAATTTTTCGTTTTGCCTTGTCCTGGGGCGACAGTTCCATCCAATGATTCCTGCCGGATTCCATGTGTTCTGGGTACGAGAGTGGTTGTCCTGATGGTCTCGGATTCGCTGGATTCGACATCTTTCCACCCAGTTCCAGCACATCAAATGCGGACAACTTCTCCGGCTCGTTCGGAAGTCTGCCGTTCAATCCTTTGCTCGCAAACAACAACGGTTCAACTTGTCCGATGTCTCGAGCTGATTCGTATTCAATGTCGTTCTCCTGGATCTCAGGCTCGAAATTGTCTGATAGATAGTCCTTTGATGCAATCGAGCTGTTCACGTCGTCATCCATAGCCTTGACTGACTGGTCCATCCACTTGGTCGACATAAATCGCTGTGTCACTCCTGTGTTCAAACAGCGTAGCGCGGCAGCTGTTTCACTCGATGTCACTCCTTTCAGCCAATCATCATTGATGTTCGAAAACTCCCAACTGTCTGCCGGCTGGTCCAATCCAAGCGGGTTCATATCGATGCTGGCTGCTTGCACATCGATGTCGTCGTTCTTTGCTGTCTCCTCACGCAGTTTCTCCGCAACTGCAATCGCTTCCGGATCCGTCAAATAGATGTTCCCGCCCGGCGCCACAACGGGGTGGCAGTTGTAATGATGGGCGTGCGCGGCAATTGATACGCGATGAATAAGATGCGTTGCATGACATAGGAGTAGAGATGAGATGCACAACAGAATGAGTAGAGCATTGAGCGTAGATGATGCCGAAAGATGCACAGAAGTTGTAGCAGATGCATGGTTGGCCACCCACACATGTGATCGATCTCCTGCGATTTTCAGCCGCACTTCATCCTTGCTGCGAAACGCTGTACACCCACGCGGTCGTGATCCCCTCGCGAGTTGAAGACGGCAACTTCGCACTCCGCTGATGCGCTGTCAGCCAATGTCCTCGGTGCAACCTTCCCGTAGGTAAATTCGGTACCTACTCGTGATGACGCGCGATTTTCGTTTCCTTCTCCTTTCGATTGCCATTCGTTTAGCGACGTTCATTTCCGACGTTCAATCGACAACTTTCCACGTTGATGTAGGATCCAATACATCAGTTGTCTCGATCACACGAC